>SJYQ01000939.1:574718-658991 GCA_006410935.1 Redunca redunca | reverse complement strand
ACATCATAAAATATAGGCAATATAAGCTAAAATAAAAGCTTATTATTTAGTTCTGTGTTTTTTTAAACTTATAATAAATTTATGAAAAATTACAGATTTTTCTTTCTGATTTCCCCTGGGTATTTGTTCCCTAGCCATATGTAACACAAATATAAATTTCTAAAGTTGATGGAGAATTTTATTCCACTGAATCTCTCCTTTTTAGCTGAATAAATTAAATTTATATGTGCCTCTGGCTCCAATACTGGCCATAACAAGGTAACTACTGATGGACAATTAGCCTTCCCTTCATACATAACTATAAACCTGCATGAGTATGAGGTAACTGTTAGCAGTCACGGAACAATGGGGAGCAAAAGACTAAACTCTTGAGAGAAGTGAAACTCAAGGTGAATCACCCTGGGCCCTTTACAAAGGGGTAAAGTGGGCAATCCAAAGCGAAATCAGTCCTGAATATTCATTGGAAGAACTGATGCTGAAGCTGAAGCTCCAATACTTGGGTCGCCTGATGTGAAGAGCTGACTCGCTGGAAAAGACAGTGATGCTGGGAAAGATAGAAGGCAGGAGGTGAAGGGGACAACAGAGGACGAGATGGCTGGATGGCATCACCAACTCAATGAAAACGAGTTGGTGCAAACTCCAGGAGATGGTGAAGGACAGGGAAACCTGGCGTGCTGCAGTCCTTTGGGTTGCAAAGAGTCAGACACAGCTGAGCCACTGAACAACAAGTTCTTAATGATTGTGCAAGAAGACAGAGACCAAGCAAAGGACCATGAACTGTGGAGCTGAGGAGGCGCCACGGAATCAGAATTCTGTCCTGCTGCAGCAGCTGTAGTCTATGGGAAATGCCACTAGAGAAAAACGGAGCGATATGTAAGTAGGGTAATACATCAAGATAAACGGAGTTTATCCAGGAAAGCAAGGTTGGTTTAATATTCTAATGTTAAAAATTATATTAACAAAATAAAAGAAAAAAATTAATTTTTCAACTCAACAGATGCAAAAAATATACTTAAAATGGCATCTATTCATGATAAAAAAAACTTATGGCAAACTAGAAATAAAATAGAATTTCTAGAAACTGATAACAGGCATGTATTGAAACCTATAGTTAACATTATGCTTAATGGCAAACTATTGAATGCTCTCCCCCTCTAAAATAGGAAACAAGGCAACCCTACTCCTCAGTATTTACTAAAGAAAAATACAAAGGCCCACAAAATCCCATCAGCATTAATGTTTATGACATTTTATTTATACTAGACAAAAACTGGAAACAACCCAAGTGCCCGTCAATAGGGAAGTGGATAAAGAAACTGTGGTATACTCATAAAGAGGGATAATACCTATCAATAAAGAGCAATTAACTCTGATAACAACATGGATGGATCTCAGAAACATTATGCTAAGTGAACGGAGGCAGATATAAGAAAAGCATATTTTTGTATAATTTCCTTTAGATGACATTCTGAAATAGTTAAAGCTAACTCACACTGAGAAAAAATAATTCTATGGTTGCTTAGTGACAAAGATGAAGAGGAGCCTGTTGCAAAGTGTCTGCTGGGAATTTTCCTTAATGATAGAAATGTTGTATATGTTGACTTAGGTAGTGATTACATGAAGTCATACATTTGTCACAACTAATTCAGCTCTATGCTACAAGTGTGTGCTTTTGGCAATGGCAACCCACTCCAGTACTGTTGCCTGGAAAATCCCAAGGGCAGAAGAGCCTGGTAGGCTGCAGTCCATGGGGTTGCTAAGAGTCAGACATGACTGAGTGACTTCACTTTCCGTTTTCACTTTCATACATTGGAAAAGGAAATGGCAACCCACTCCAGTGTTCTTACCTGGAGAATCCCAGGGACGGCAGAGCCTGGTGGGGTGCCGTCTATGGGGTTGCACAGAGTCAGACATGACTGAAGCGACTTAGCAGCAGCAGCAGCATTGCAAGTAAATT
Source organism: Redunca redunca (assembly GCA_006410935.1). NCBI lineage: Eukaryota > Metazoa > Chordata > Mammalia > Artiodactyla > Bovidae > Redunca > Redunca redunca. Next base: position 657,034 of record SJYQ01000939.1, on the reverse strand, counting down.
ATACCTAGATAAAGTTAACTAGCAAAAATAAATATGAAACTTGTGCTTTTTTGCAATTTTTTGAACTTAAAAATAACAACTTGGTTTATTTTACCTTGACACAATCATCATAAGAAACGGAAGCAGTCATATTTCTTTACCTAGTGGTTCATGGAAAGATCTTTGGGTCAGGCAGACACAGTTCTGCCCAATAATTATTGGGTATCTTTCATCTGCCTGGAATCATGCAAGAAATCCAGGACATAATAATGCACAGGACACGGTGTCCCCAGAAGCACAAAGTCTAATGAAGAACTAGGACATTAGGACATTCAGCCAGTAATTGAAACTTACTAAGATGCAGTTGCTACTAAAGCAAACTGGGGATGTTAGTACTTATTCCCCTTGATGCTCTAAGGATAAACGTAGGTAAAGCACACAAATCAATAGTTCTAGATAATAACAAAGGCTCAGTAAATTACAATTTGAAAAATTACTGGAAAAAATAAAAGCAAACAAAATAAAGCCCATGTGGCAAAAGGAATAATAAAAATTTATTTAAAAATTGTAGAACAGTGTAACATAATGTAAAAATAATGGTACAAAATATAAGACAAGAAACACTGGTGCAAATAGATGGGCATAGTCTTTTAAAACTTCCACAGTAGAGTAGATTACTATCATGCTACATAAACTTATGGAAACTGTAAAATAGTAGAAATTTCCTAATTCAATTTGCTAAGCTGGTATGACACTGAAACTAAAACCTGATTAAGATAGAGTACAAAAGAATAAACAATAGTATATATTGACCTATAAGTAGAGATGTATTCATTGTAAGTAAATTATTAGCAAATCAATTCCAACAGTAGGGTAAAACAGTAGAATTTGCTGAGGTAGAGTTTATTCTGGGAACAGAAGGACAGTTCAACATTAGGAAATCCACTAATGCTTTTCTTGACATTAATAATTTAAAGAAGGAAAAAAGAATTTATGATCATCTCTAAAGATTTCAAAAAAAAAAAACCAAACCATAAAGTTCAACATCCATTTTGACTTTTAAAAGCTTTTAGTAAATTAGAAGTTATTAAAGATAATAACCACTACTTTAAGTGATATAATTTTATGCCTAGAAAACCTAACATAATCATTTGAAAGATATCCAGAATACTGAGTATTCCATTACAAATGTCTATGTATATGATAAATATGCCCTTGGAAATTAATGGATGTTTTATGTGCTGTTAACTTTTCAGAAAAACAATTAAAGGACAAGATATAAAAATTTGGGGGTTTCCCCAAATATGGAGACTTATATGAAGAAAAGTGAAAAACCTTACTTAGAAGCTTATAGAAATGAATAAAAGAAAAAATTATATTACAATGCTGAATATTTTCCAAATTAATTCCTGAAATTACTGCTTTTCATGTACTACATAGTAATTTCAAACATTGTTTTCTTTTTTTTTCTCTTTTAATTGGAGGTTAATTACTTTACTATATTGTGGTGGTTTTTGCCATACATTGACATGAATCAGCCATGGGTGTTTTCTATTAATCGTTCTTCTATAAGAAACATCTATGTGGCTTTCAATACCAAGGACAAATTTCTCCTCTTCCTAAATTTTTCACTGAAGTCTCATTTATTCTGTTCTCTGGCCTTCCACAGCTCTTTTCCCAGAAAACTTAAATTGCTGCTGACTTTTTGTTGACAACTTTACATGCTTGATACTCTCTGTTAACAGAGGTCATTAATTAAACCTACAATATGGTTGGCACAGACATTCAATATTTCTTTGCTGATTAAATATTTAGTCCCTAAATCCATGTAAAAGCATTCTGAATTACTGGTAGGCAGTTTCTAACTTCAATTGTTTCTGGAAGTACTTGAAGTACAAAACAGATTACATTCTGTATAGTTAAATAAGAATACTTTTAAATACTCACTTTCAATTATAAATGTGTAGATTTCTTACAGAGAATCTCTGAGCTAATGCAAAATGTATTCATCTAACCAATGCAGAAGCCTCAACATGTGCACCAAAACAAGCCTCAGTTTCCCCAGTCGTGGAATTCAGCATATCCTTTTATTTCTCTTCACAAAAGCTCCATTTTCTCCCTAGAGTTGCATTTTTCTGAGAATGCTCTGCCATCTTCCTTTGCTCACATCTAAGTTCACCTGAAGCCTAGGTAGACAATTATCTACATGCTTAATCTTCCCACCTCAGTGCCTCTCTGCCTCTTACCTGGAGGATTCTTCTGACACTAGGGGAGCTTGTTGCAGGGGCATCTGAAGGTCCTGGGTCAACAGTAAATCGATGCTGCAGCCCTCCTCAGGCTGCCATGGGAAGCCTTCCAAAGGAAAGTTCAAATTCTCTCTCCCACTCTCTCTTTTAGCTAGTTTTGCAAAGTTATCACATTAAAGATGTCTTTGGCCAATATAAGTTTAGTTTTTATCAGCCTAATTGAAATGTGTGACATAGAATCCACTGAAAACATAAAACTGAGGCTAAAACAGTACACTCTGTTAACCAGCTTTCTGCCCATATGTTGACTATAGCATGCTAAAGAATTACATTTGGCTTATATCAGTGAAGGAAAAAACAGTCTAAAGTCCTTCCATTCCTATATATACATTGCATGTATGTGTACACAGTTACACAAAAATCTTAAAGATAAGTCCAAGAGTCAGTCTTAATGTGTTAGCTTGATCTGAGGCATCTTGTCATATTTTTTATATTTAACTTAAAATCTCAGAATCATTTCATCCAATGTATCTTAAATTATGACAATACATTTTGCATTTGATGAAAACATATTTCTGAATGGTGTCAAAAATAGCTATCGATTTTCTTTTCAATAGAGTGCAAAACAAACATTCCTAACTCTATTCTTGAAGATTCTTTGCCAGTTTCCTGAATTTTTCATATCATTGAATTTTTTTCTTTTGCCTAGTCAATTAATATTGACAATGTGCCACCAATAGACTTCCCACGATTACAAATGCTTGTACTATCTGGCAGAATTCAATACACTTACTGCTTCTTAGAATTAAATCTGCCTCCCCATTTATGAATAGCAAAATATTCTTTCTGAAGTTTACAATATTCTTTAAACCTAGGTGTCAGAATTACTCTTTGACATTCAGAAGTATCACAGAGTAAACAAAGCTTTTATATTTCTGCTTAAATGGCTGTATATTTTTAAAAATTTTCTACTTAGAATGATATCAGGTAAAGCAATAAGTTTAACTGTAAAAAAATGCAACTAGACTAATTACTTTGAAAGAACAGAAAATATTCTTATTTATTAGTAAATTGTTAAAGTCTTGGACTACAAAGTTTCATTAAAATTTGGGTGAATTATTTTGTAGCTGCAGCAGGTTATCTGTAGTTGTTCACTTTTTTTCTTCATCTAAATCATATCTGTTGGGTACTTAGTTTCAAATCCTTCTCAAAAATAGGACCAATACAATGTCACTCAGATGATCATTATATCTACTACTGTGGGTAGGAATCCCTCAGAAGAAATGGAGTAGCCATCATGGTCAGCAAAAGAGTCCAAAATGCAGTACTTGGATGCAATCTCAAAAACGACAGCATGATCTCTGTTCGTTTCCAAGGCAAACCACTCAATATCACAGTAATCCAAACCTGTGCCCCAACCAGTAATGCTGAAGAAGCTGAAGTTGAATGGTTCTATGAAGACCTACAAGACCTTTTAGAACTAACACCCAAAAAAGATGTCCTTTTCATTATAGGGGTCTGGAATGCAAAACTAGGAAGTCAAGAAACACCTGGAGTAACAGGCAAATTAGGCCTTGGAGTATGGAATGAAGCAGGACAAAGGCTAATAGAGTTCTGCCAAGAGAACGCACTGGTCATAGCAAACACCCTCTTCCCACAACACAAGAGAAGACTCTGCACATGGACATCACCAGATGGTCAACAATGAAATCAGATTGATTATATTCTTTGCAGCCAAAGATGGAGAAGCTCTATACAGTCAGCAAAAACAAGACTGGGAGCTGATTGTGGCTCAGACCATGAACTCCTTATTGCCAAATTCAGACTTAAATTGAAGAAAGTAGGGTAGACCATTCAGGGATGACCTAAATCAAATCCTTTATGATTATACAGTGGAAGTGAGAAATATATTTAAGGGCCTAGATCTGATAGACAGACTGCCTGATGAACTATGGATGGAGGTTTCTGACATTGAACAGGAGACAGGGATCAAGACATCCCCATGGAAAAGAAATGCAAAAAAGCAAAATGGCTGTCTGGGGAGGCCTTACAAATAGCTGTGAAAAGAAGAGAAGTGAAAAGCCAAGGAGAAAAGGAAAGATAAAAGCATCTGAATGCAGAGTTCCAAAGAATAGCAAGGAGAGATAAGAAAGCCTTCCTCAACAATCAATGCAAAGAAATAGAGGAAAACAACAGAATGGGAAAGACTAGAGATCTCTTCAAGAAAATTAGAGATAGCAAGGGAAATTTTCATGCAAAGATGAGCTCAATAAAGGACAGAAATGGTATGAACCAAACAGAAGCAGAAGATACTAAGAAGAGGTGGTAAGAATACACAGAAGAACTGTACAAAAAAGAGCTTCACGACCCTGATAATCACGATGGTGTGATCACTCACCTAGAGCCAGACATCCTGGAATGTCGAGTCAACTGGACCTTAGAAAGCTTCACTATGAACAAAGCTATTGGAGGTGATGGAATTCCAGTTGAGCTATTTCAAATCCTGAAAGATGATGCTATGAAAGTGCTGCACTCAATATGTCAGCAAATGTGGAAAACTCAGCAGTGGCCACAGGACTGGAAAAGGTCAGTTTTCATTCCAATCCCAAAGAAAGGCAATGCCAAAGAATGCTCAAACTACTGAGCAATTGCACTCATTTCACACACTAGTAAAGCAATGCTCAAAATTCTTCAAGCCAGGCTTCAGCAATACGTGAACTGTGCACTTCCAGATGTTCAAGCTGGTTTTAGAAAAGGCAGAGGAGCCAAAGATCAAACTGCCAACATCCGCTGGATCATGGAAGAAGCAAGAGAGTTCCAGAAAAACATCTATTTCTGCTTTATTGACTATGCCAAAGCCTTTGACTGTGTGGATCACAATAAACTGTGGAAATTTCTGAAAGGGATGGGAATACCAGACCACCTGACCTGCCTGTTGAGAAAACTATATGCAGGTCAGGAAGCAACAGTTAGAACTGGACATGGAACAACAGACTGGTTCCAAATAGGAAAAGGAGTACATCAAGGCTGTATATTGTCACCCTGCTTATTTAACTTATATGCAGAGTACATCATGAGAAACACTGGGCTGGAAGAACCACAAGCTGGAATCAAGATTTTTGGGAAAAATATCAATAACCTCAGATATGCAGATGACACCACCTTATGGTAGAAAGTGAAGAGGGACTAAAAAGCCTCTTAATGAAAGTGAAAGTGGAGAGTGAAAAAGTTGGCTTAAAGCTCAACATTCAGAAAACTAAGATCATGGCAACTGGTCCCATCACTTCATGGGAAATAGATGGGGAAACAGTGGAAACAGTGTCAGACTTTATTTTTTGGGACTCCAAAATCACTGCAGATGGTGACTGCAGCCATCAAGTTAAAAGACGCTTACTCCTGGGAAGAAAAGTTATGAGCAACCTAGATAGTATATTCAAAAGCAGACATGACTTTGCTGACTAAGGTCCATCTAGTCAAGGCTATGGTTTTTCCTGCTTTCATGTATGGATGGGAGAGTTGGACTGTGAAGAAGGCTGAGCACCGAAGAATGGATGCTTTTGAACTGTGGTGTTGGAGAAGACTCTTGAGAGTCCCTTGGACTGCAAGGAGATCTAACCAGTCCATTCTGAAGGAGATCTGCCCTGGGATTTCTTTGGAAGGAATGATGCTAAAGCTGAAACTGTAGTACTTTGGCCACCTCATGCGACGAGTTGACTCACTGGAATAGACTCTGATGCTGGGAGGGATTGGGGGCAGGAGGAGAAGGGGACGACAGAGGATGAGATGGCTGGATGGCATCACTGACTCGATGGATGTGAGTCTGAGTGAACTCCAGGAGATGGTGATGGACAGGGAGGCCTGGCGTGCTGCGATTCATGGGGTCACAAAGAGTCAGACATGACTGAGCGACTGAACTGAACTGAATCCTTCACCTATAGTTACTGTATTATATAAGATGCCCTGAATTGAAGACTAGACCAAGGGTTTAGCNTTCATTGATTGAATTGCAAAATATAAAAAAAAGAAAAAATGAACTCTAAGACAGCATATAATTTTAAATTATATTCTATTTTCTATGTATGCTTTTAATGTAATAGTTGCATTATTTTTAAGTAAAGAATAAATTAATTTTATTGAAATTTAATCCAACTTTTATGTTGATTCATGATTTTCATGATGTCATTTCAAATATCTTTTATCCCTTTCTTTTCATTTAGGATGAATTTTTGTTGTCAGCATACCACTGTATTTGTATTTAAAATTTTCACCTTGTGACTGTCCTTAATTAGGAGAGTCAAAGGTAACAATGATAAAGATAACATTTATTATCAAAATTGTGGCATTATTTCTATTTATGCTAGGACCACTGTGCTGGACAACAGGGACATGCAGTTATCCAATAAATGGTCCTAAACAAATGCTAAATCCCTACATATCTTAGTTTTTTTTTTTTTTAAATAAGTAGAAAAATCTTTCTTAACACAAATAAGTACTCTTAATATGTTTTTCCTTAATATTAAAATTTAATATTGATTTTTCAGAGTCTGTTAGTTTATTAAATAGGTGGTAGAAGTAAAATATAGGTTAGACACAAATTTTCCTGATGTCGCCAATCCTTTTATATTTTTGTTAGTTGTTTTCTTACTGACAGTGGCCAAAAAGGACACTCTCTACCCACACTGGGGGAAAGTGTGTGTACACATCTTAGACCAGAGTTACATAGGCTTTTATAAGCAAGCTTTCAGCATAGAAATTTACAATACCATATGTAAAATAGATGGAGAAGGAAATGGCACCCCGCTCCAGTATTCTTGCCTGGAGAATCCTGTGGACAGAGGAGCCTGATGGGCTGCTGTCCATGGGGTTGCACAGAGTTGGACACGACTGAAGTGACTGAACGCATGCATGCATTGGAGAAGGAAATGGCAAGCCACTCCAGTATTCTTGCCTGGAGAATCCCAGGGACAGAGGAGCCTGGTGGGCTGCTGTCTATGGAGTGGTTCAGAGTGAGACACAACTAAAGCGATTTAGCAGCAGCAGCAGCATGTAAAATAGGTAGCCAATGGGAATTTCCTGTATGACTCAGGAACTCAAACAGGGGCTCTGTGACAAGCTGAAGGGTGGGATGGGGAGGGAGATAGAAGGGAGGTCCAGGAGGGAGGGGACATGAGTTTACCCATAGGTGATTCTTGTTGATGTATGACAGAAAACCACAAAATTCTGTAAAGCAATTATCCTTCAATTAAAAACTGAAAAAAATAAAATGAAAAAAAAAAAAGCAAAGAAATATGCTGAATTCACTACTCCAGTTTAAAAAAAAAAAAAGACTTCTGACAAACTTTGAAATAGCTGCCAGTTCTTGCTAAGATTTTTCAGACCACTATAAGCCATTCATCTCTGGAAATTTCTTCAGCTTGGTCAAGGAAAGAATGTGACATCTAAAGTCATTTTTATTTTCACATATCAGGAAGAAAGTATCTATATCAGACACAGACATATATTACTTGATAGATTCCATCTTAGCATTGGCTATTCCTTTAAAGATACATATTTTGGGACATTTTAAACACCACTATCATGACTTCAACCTGTTTTTCAAAATAACTTTATAGAACCAGAAGTTGAGTCTTTACTCTCTACTGATCTCCATGTCCTTACAAAATAAATCATAATATTAATTTTTTTCCAAAGATATTGATGATGCAAAGGTGTCTGGTAAATCCAGAGAAAATCCTCTAGGGCTGGGAAAATGTTTAAGAACCAAGGGGTAGAGGCCTTACGACCTGAAGTGAAAAATGCCCGACTAGCCCAGCCATGCCTCTGGAGACAAATCTACAGACCTCAGTCTGATGTAGATCTTGAAGCCTGTCACCCAGCCCCAGCCTCTCAACCACACTTTTTCAGGAGTGATTTTGATATCCCAGCACCCAGAGGGAGACATGTCCTACTGTGCCTCCAGAGGCAGCTTCATCGACTGATTGTGAATCCTGAAGTAACCATGTGGCCCAACAGCAATCCTGCTCAGCCATGGTCTGGGAACAGTCCTGCCCAACCAGGAACCTGGCAGGAGGCACACCCCTCCATGTCGTAGAGGACAGGCTTTCAGAATTTGGTCTCAGCAATGGATTCTGAAGCAGCCCTGTGACTTCTTTCTAAGCCTCAGCTGTTGTCAGGGGCTACTTCTGCCTAGCAACTTATTAACAGCACTCCCAGAGACCCAGAGAGAGCTGCACACATCCTTGTTCCTGGTAACAAGCCCCCATCTGTGAACCTTAAAGCATACCATTGTTCTAGTGCCAGCACTACTGACCAAGGCTTTAGAGGGAGTCCTATTCACCCAAGGACCAGGCACAATGCATGTGAGCCAAAACGTCTGGTAACAGGCCTGCAGAGACAGATCCTACTACAGACCCAGCAGCAGCTACATGACTGGCTGCAACCCAGCTCTACCATGATTGTAAATAGTGCCATCATCCTGGAACTTAACAGAAGAAATCTACTTGCTAACACCAGTCAGTAAACACGGGAAGATGTATTTACCTCTTCAGGTGTGCAAAGCAACCCAAGGCTACAAGTATCAGAAAGAAAAAAGTGAATGTGATACCACCAAAAGACACTAGTAAAGATATAGTGAAGTGAAGTCACTCAGTCATGTCCGACTCTTTGTGACCCCATGGACTGTACCTACCAGGCTTTTCTGTCCATGGGATTTTCCAGGCAAGAATACTGGAGTGGGTTACCATTTCCTTCTCCAGGAGATCTGACCCAGGGATTGAACCTGGGTCTCCCGCATTCTAGGCAGATGCTTTACCATCTGAGCCACCAGGGAAGTCCCTAAATTTTAAAAATTAATATATGTGGAAATGTTACAATATTTAGAAAACAAGCAAGACATTTCTGAACAACTAATGCATCAAAAAAGAAATAAAAAAGAAAACCCAAAAGCATCTTGAGACAAACAAATGGAAACATTGCATACCAAAACTTATAGGATGCAATTAATGCAGCTCTAAGAGAGAAGTTTTTGGTGATAAATGCCTAAATTAGGAAAAAGTAAAGACAGCAAACAAACAACTCAGTGTAAAGCCTCAAAAAAAACAAGAAAAAATGAAAAAACTGAGCCCAAAGTTAACAGAAAAAATATTACAATGAAGATTGGGGCAGAAAAAAATGATATAGAGACTAGAAAAACACTAGAAAAGATCAGTGAAACTAAGGATTTTTTTAAGATAAACAAAATAGACAATTTTTAGCTAGACTAAGACAAAATGTGAGGGCACTGAAATAAAATTAAAACTTAAGAGGAAACTTACAAATGATATAGAGAAATGCCAGAAATCATTATATGACAACACATTTGATAACGAAGAAGAAATGGATAAATTCTTTTTTTTTTTTTTTTACTTTTAAAATTTTTATTTTAACTTTAGTTTACTTTACATTACTGTATTGGTTTTGCCAAACATTGACATGAATTCACCACGAGTGTACAAGCGTTCCCAAACATGAATCCCCTCCCACCTCCCACCCCATGCCATCCCTCTTAGAAACTTACACCACCAAAACTGAATCATGAATAAATAGTCTGAATAGACTAATAATAGGGAGATTGAAGAAGTAGTCAAAATCTCTCAAAAATAAGAAGTCCAAGAACAAATGGCTTCCTAGGTGAGTTTGACCAAATATTTAAAGAAGAATTAATGACAATCCTTTCAAATTATTCCAAAAATCAGAGGGAAACACTTTCAAGTTCATTTTACGAGATCAGAATTATCCTCTAACAAAGCTGGATAAAGACACTACAAGAAAAGTATAAGCTAATATCTCTGATGACTATAAAGGCAAAAATTTTCAAAAAAAGACTAACAAATTCAATTCAACAGCACATTGAAAGTATCATACACCATGATAAGTGGGATTTATCAAATTACACAAATCAATAAAAGTAGTATACCATATTAAAAAGAATAAAAACCATATGATAACCTCAGCAGATGCATGTGTGCGTACTAAGTCACTTCTGTGATGTCTGAAGCTTTGCAACGCTATGGACTGTAGCCCACGGCTCCTCTGTCCATGGGATTCTCTAGGCAAAAATACTGGAGTGGGTTGCCATGCCTCCTCCAGGGGATCTTCCCCACCCAAGGGTTGAACCAGAGTCTCTTAAGTCTTCTGCATTGGCAGACAAGTTTTTACCACTGGAAAGCCCTCAGTAGATGCAAAAAAGCATTTGACAAAATACAACATTATCTTGTGATTAAACAAAAAAAAAACTCTCAACAAATGAAGTATTGGAGAAATGTGCCACATATAACAAAGGCCATGTATGATAAGCCCATAACTAACATCGCAATCAATGGTGAAGAGCTGAAAGTTCTCCCTCTAATATCAGCAACAAGACAAGTGTGCCCACTCTCACCACTCCAATTCAAATACAGTACTCGAGCTTCTGCACACAGCAATTAGCATGATGAAGAAATAAAAGTTATTTGAAGAAGTTAAATTGTCTGTTTGCAGATGATCTCATCTTATTTGTGAAAGTGAAATTGTTAGTTGCTCAGTACTGTCTGACTCTTTGCAACCCCATGGACTGTAGCTCACCAGGTTCCTCTGTTCATGGATTTTCCAGGCAAGAATACTCATGTGGGTAGCCATTCCCTTCTCCAAGGTATCTTCCTGACCCAGGAACTGAACTGGTTTCTCCCACATTGCAGGCAGATTCTTTACTCTCTGAGCCACCAAGGAAGCCCCAAGAATACTGGAGTGTGTAGCTATTCCCTTTTTCAGGGGATCTTCTCCACCTGGGGATCAAACCTAAGTCTCCCACATTGCAGGCAGATTCTTTATTGTCTGAGCAATAACCCTAAAACCACCATCAAAATATTATTAGAACTAATGAGCAAATTCAGTATAGTCACAGGATACAAAATCAACGTACAAAAATCAGTTGCATTTTTATATATTAATAGTTAAATATCCAAAAAAAATAAGAAAATAATTCTACTTACAATAGCATCAAAAAGAATAAAACATTTAGAAATAAATTCAACCAAGGAGGTAAAAAATATGTACACTAAAACTATAAGACATTNTCAGTTGCATTTTTATATATTAATAGTTAAATATCCAAAAAAAATAAGAAAATAATTCTACTTACAATAGCATCAAAAAGAATAAAACATTTAGAAATAAATTCAACCAAGGAGGTAAAAAATATGTACACTAAAACTATAAGACATTGATGAAAGAAACTGAAAGATAAATGAAAAGATAGATATTCATCTTCATTGATTAAATAAATTAATATTTAAATCTCCATACTACTCAAATCAATCACAGATTGATTCACAGAATTCTCCATCAAAAATTTAAATAGCACTTTTCACAGAAATAGAAAATCAATCCTAATATTTGTATAGTACCATAAAATATCTTGAATAATCAAAGCAATCTTGACAAAAAGCTGGAGGCATCACACTTTTAGATTTTAAACTATATTATAAAGCTGTAGTAATCTAAATTGTATTGTACTGGCATAGAAGACTTCCCAGGTGGCCCTAGTGGTAAAGAACTCCCCTGCCAATGCAGGAGACATAAGAGGTGGGTTCGATCCCTAGATTGGGAAGATACCCTGGAGGAGGGCATGGCAATCCACTCCAGTATTCTTGCCTGGAGAATCCCCATGGACAGGGCAGCCTAGTTGGCTACAGTCCATAGCATCATATAGAGTTTTGCATGACTGAAGCAACTTAGAATGCAGCACACACTGGCATAAAAACAACCACGTTGACCAGTAGACCAGAATAGATAGGCCAGAAATGAACCCAAACAGATATGATGTGCTCATCTTTGACACAGACACCACCACCACCACCAAGACCAAAAACAAAAACAAACAAAAAAAAATCACTAAAATAAACAAACAAAAAAACAACTGAAGACCTGAGAGGAGACATGATCCAAAAGATGAGTGAGAAAAAAGGCAATTCTATTCACAATGCGACCCCACTCACCCATAACTCCCAGCACAAATTGAGAAATTCTTTATCCTTATGCTGAAGCTGAAACTCCAATACTTTGGCCATCTGATCCTAAAAACTGACTCACTAGAAAAGACCCTGATGCTATGAAAGACTGAAGGCAGGAGGAGAAGGGGACAACAGAGGATGAGATGGTTGGATGGCACCACCGACTCAATGGACATGAGTTTGAGCAAGCTCTGGGAGTTGGTGATGGACAGGGAAGCCTGGCATGCTGCAGTCCATGAGATCGCAGAGTCACACATGACTGACTGAGCTGAACTCTATCCTTAAACTTGCATTCTGGCAGCATCCATCTCTGTCTCATGCTAAGTGTTTTAATTCAAGGCCAGGGATCATCTTGCCACTGTTGTTGGGCAGAAAGGCAAAGAGAAAGTATTTCTGAGGAAAAGAGGAAACTTAACATTTTATTTATCTTTAAATTCAAGATTTTAAAGATTTGTGCCTTCCTTGTGTTAGGAGAAAATCTGCTCTTACTGTGCTAAGTGTTAAGACTCTATAAAATTGTCCAGTATGTTTGCCAATTTTATGCTAAGAAACAAGCCATTTTCATTTTGGAACTTATTAATGAATTCTGAAAGGTTTTGAACTCATATACACAATTTTAAAGCCACATCATTTGGATTGCTGATGTATAAAAGAATCAGAGAAAAGAAAATTATCTCTAACTGAAAGCTTAACTACTATGTTTCAAACTGGATGTAGTTTTTAATCAGAAACTTTAATGGACCTTTGACAATAACGTTAGGAATAAAGTTGTTTTAACACAGGAGGGTATCTACTAAATGAAAGAGAACACAGTTAATTACATGCTAATTGCTTTATATACAGTACCTGAAACATGGTATTAGTCATTTTGGATGATGACAGATGGGTCATAATGCTTTTGCTCACTTTAGCACTGCAATTGCCAAGCAGTATTCAATTAATTTCTACATTTCCATATGAATGTTCTCATTTATAGCATTTAATAAACTTTGCTTTTTATCTGATTTTATATGTTGTTTACCTCTTGCAAATAATATATTGGGAAGAGACAATCAATTGAAAATAAATGGTAAAAAATAGTCTAGAAAATATTATTTTCTATTCAAGTGGACAGATAAATGGAGATTAGCTCTGATCTAGTCTACTTAAATTTAAGTATCCCAAGATGAAGCCAATTAAAGTGGGTGGTTCACATTGTTTCATCTTAATTCTCCCTCTTTTGGTAAATTCCACAACCCTAATTGATCAATAGCAACTTTTAATGAGTTATTTCTTGGAAGGTACAGATTAGTGTCCTATGGCAGGCTCTCAATGTCTCATTCTCTTGCAAAGACAAGAAACAGTAAGAATTATGACCAGTCTGAATAAATAATAAATGCCAAAAAGCAAAAAAGTGACTGCTACAGTTCACAATCTTTCACAAGCATTATTTCTCAAAACTAAACTATGAGGCAAAAAAAGAAAAGATCATTATCTTTGTGTTATCACTGGACCACTGAAGCTCAGAAAAATGGTAACTTGACTTGTCCAAAGTCACACAACCATAATTGAATGAAAATAAAATCAGAGCACTAGCTTTTGGCTATTGCTTCAGAATATTTTCCTTATATACCATTTAATCTTAATTAATTTTTAAATTGCATTTTATAGCAAAAAATAATTCAACAAAAAGGAAAAAAGGATGAGCTAATATTTGTTGCAGTAGGCACTATTCCATGCTGGTTACAAGAATATCTCCCTTGAAAATTTTTTTAAATCACATCCCTATGAGATACACATTTAGAAAGCACATTTAAAATTAGATCAAACAACTCATTTCCCTTTTAATTCTATAATTTTATATGTCAAACTTATTAGAGAAACTTTAGAAACCCTTTTTCTTTGTTTACTAATTTTCAAAATAATGAGTTGATTCCTTTGCATCTTCCAGAAGTGACTAATATGATATTTTCTTGCTTTTCCTTTTTTTTTTAATATGAACTCATAGACTTAAATTTTAGTTAGGTGCCTTAATTAATTGCAGTTATTATCCATACTACTGATTCTCAAGGTGACCCAAATGGGCACTATAGTTGTGCATTGCTTGTATTAGTCCAATAGGATATGTCTATATGTTTTTCTATAGCATTTATCTATCTACAGAGATTTATTATAAGGAATTGGCTTACACAATTATAGAACCTGAAAAGTCCTATGATTTGCTGCCTGTAAACTGGAGGTCCGAGAAAGATGATGGTGTAATTTAGTCCAAGTCCACAGGCCTTAAGGACCAGGGGAGCTAACGATATAAATCCAACTGTGAGAGCAAAAGATGAGATGAGATGTTTCAGCGCAAGAAGTGAGACAGGAAAAAAAGGGACATATTCCTCCTTCCTCTGTCTTTTGCCTTGTGGCTGTTGTTCAGTCTCTAAGTAACGTCCAGCTGTTTGTGACCCCATGAACTGCAGTTCTCCAGGCTTTCCTGTCCTTCACTATCTCCCGGAGTTTGCTCAAACTCATGTCCATTGCGTCAGTGATGCCATCCAACCATCTCATCCTCTGTTGCCCCCTTCTCCTCCTGCCCTCAATCTTTCCCAGCATCAGGGTCTTTTCCAATGAGTCAGTTCTTTGCATCAGGTGGCCAAAGTACTGGGGCTTCAGCTTCAGCATCAGTCCTTCCAGTGAATATTCAGGGTTGGTTTCCTTTAGGATTGAGCGGTTTGATCTCCTTGCAGGCCAAGAGGCTCTTAAGAGTCCTCCAACACAATTTGAAAGTATCATTTCTTCGGAGCTCACCCTTTTTTATGGCCCTCACCTCTTTATGGCTCTCATCTCTGCACAGCCTTATGATTACTTAACATACTTATGGTTCCAAAGTCAAATCAACAAAAGAATGTATATTTAATGAAGTCTAACTAATATCTTATTAACTAAGCATTTTTTAAAATTATAAGCATATAATGTAAGATGACAGATGATACACGCTTGGAGATAATGCTTGTGTGTCTTATATAAGCAACAGCATAGTATACAGACTCTTCTCCAAATTGTTTTGCTCACTTAATAATATCCCTAGTGGTATATAGACAGATTCCTCACTCCCATTTATAGTGCATGCATGTATCATAGCTTATACATATTGATTGAAAGGAGTGTGTCAATATTTCCTTGCTTGGTTGTGCTAGTAAATAGACACATGTAACAATCCTATTTTGAGAAGGCCATGGTGACCAAGAATTCATATCCATAAGGGGTAAGGATCTAAGTCATATTAGCAGGGAAGCCACTAAAAGCATATTCTGATATGTTATCATGCCCTTTGTGGGTCAGCTTCTTCATCTTTACTACCATGAAAATCATTCTCCGAGTCCAATATTCTCTTATAATAATATGCCTGAGAGAAGTTACACTTTTGATTGTTTAGTCTTTGGAGGACATACAAATTTTCCTTTGACTTCTAGCAACCATGCATTGGTAGACACAACATTCTCCTTCATCTATACTTTTTCATCTCCTTTTATATTCTTTGCCTATTTTTGTTGTTATTATATATTTCTGGCCGTTAAGATCTCAAGATCACTGATGCAGTTTAGGGAATGGTGGTATTGCCCTCTTTAATTTTTGCTCATCTCCCTTTTTTTCATCTTCCTCATTCTTCCTCTCTCTTTTCATCTTCATCATTCTTTTCATTTTCCTCATTCTTCAGTTTAGTTCAGTCACTCAGTTATGTCTGACTCTTTGCCACCCCATAGACTGAAGCACACCAGGCTTCCTTGTCCATCACCAACTCCTGGAGCTTACTCAAATTCATGTCCATTGAGCTGGTGATGCCCTCCAATCATCTCATCCTCCCTTGTCCCCTTCTCCTCCTGCCCTCAATCTTTCCCAGTGCCAGAGTCTTTTCAAACAAGTTGGCTCTTCACATCAGGTGGCCAAAGTATTGGAGTTTCAGCTCCAGCATCAGTCCTTCCAGTGAATATTCAGAACTGATTACCTTTAGGATGGACCAGTTGAATCTTCTTGAAGTCCAAGGGACATTCAAGAGTCTTCTCCAGCACCACAGTTCAAAAGCATCAGTTCTTCGGTGCTCAGCTTTCTTCACAGTCCAACTCTCACATCCATACATGACTGCTGGAAAAACCATAGCTTTGACTAGATGGACCTTTGTTGGCAAAGTAATGTCTCTGCTTTTTAATATGTTGTCTAGGTTGGTCATAGCTTTTCTTCCAAGAAGCAAGTAGCTTTTACTTTCATGGCCGCAGTCACCATCTGTAGTGATTTTGGAGCCCCCCAAAATAAAGTCTGTCACTGTTTCCATTTCCCCATCTATTTTCCATGAAGTGATGGGAGCGGATGCCATGATCTTAGTTTTCTGAATGTTCTATTTTACACCTTGGTTCTGGATCTTTTGGGGCCAGTTATTTAACCATTTCCAGTAACAGTATCTGCATTGGAAATAAAAGGTTGAGAACTATGTTATAGGCTCATGGGCAGGATTAGAAATTGTAAAAAGGAAGGTGCCAGAACAATGCTAAACATACTTGACTTTCAATATACATTACCTTCATCTTCAGTCACTAAATTCACTATAAGACTGAAATAAGTATGTACATTTGTTTTTTTGACAAATGTAAAGTCTAAGATAATAGAAATTCAGTGGATCACATCACACCATTCTAGTTTTAATGGTCTGTTTCTGTGTTTTATATTTGAAATAAGAAGAGAGGGGAATAGATTTTTACTAATGATTTTATTACTATCATTAATAACAGATTTAAATTTATTTAGCACCTAAAATGACACAATGCCAAGTACTTTAATGTTATATATCTAAATTATTATGTTTAATAATAAAAACTAAATGGGCATGGTGCTTTACAAATTACTTTTGTTTAACTTGTCTCGTTTATTCTTTAATTCTTAAAATAGCATATGAGGACATTACATAAGCCACTTGGCATAAAGTCTCTATTTTATCAAAATGATAAAATTGTATCTCAGAAATACAGCTAGTAAAAGGCAGATCTTAGATTTTAATCTAAGTGTTTTGGCTCTGAATCTTATTCTCTTTCCATTCCACTTTGAAATTTTGAATTGTGCTGGATACTCTTCAAGCCCTTTGCATCTGGAGAGGCAATTATTTTCCCCACACTATCTCTATTTTTACACCACCACCCTCAGCTTGAAGTATGGAAGGAATCATTGAGCCCTGTTCCAGGAATCCAGTTCAGTTTTGCTACCTCTCCAGTGTCCTGCCCTCTATTCCACTGGTTTACAAACCCTCTAAGCCTCTTGCCTTGAGGTCACTTAGGAGCACTCCCTTTTTGTTTCTATCATAGTTTAACAAGTTGTTCCCATATTTGCACTTGGCTTTGGTATTTCAGCTGTATCTCCAAAGACCTGCCCTAACACTTTTGACTTGTTCTGATTTTCTCTAGGACTTCTCCTGAGACTTCAAAAATTTAATAATGCATTCCTGATGATGCAAATTACCAAAATTGGTATTCACTATCACAAGCGGCTGGGCAAGAGTAGAGAGAAAAATTTATAGGACCTAGGAGGAAAGCAAAGCTGGAAAAACAGAATTAACCAAATTGAGGTTGATACTCAAAAGGCAAAGTTTTACATCTTTATATACTTCACTCAGTTTATATCATTAAGAACGTGAGAGAGTATTCAATAGTGGAGTTTTCTAATAAGCCATAGGAGAAGACTCAGGACTTACAAAGCAGTTTACAAAGCTAAATTCCTGATTTGAGATCTACCAGTGGTAATAACAATGAAGCTTGAAAATAACTGCAGTTTGGAATGGTCCTTTCGCCATACTTCCTGTTCATTATTGCCAAGTTTTTCTAACTATGGTCTATAGGACTAGACTCTACAGAGCCATTCTGAATTCTAATGTTTTCTTGGATTGCAGCTACTTCCTTCTTTGACAGTGTTGCCAGTATTCCTCAACAGAGTGCACAATAGTTAGGCAATGAAAGTTTTCACAACCAGAGTCTGCCCCCACCATGCACATATCTCTAATATTTAAAGATTAATTATGATTAGGGTTTCAAAACTTTGACAATAAAGAATTGGCAAAACAATATCTAAAATCCAGAGGTAATAAACCAAAAGTTCAGAACAGTTTTAAGGATTTACTAGCCTGAAAATATGACATTGTCTTCACTTGTGGCTAATACCAAGAACAAAGTCCTGGGAATTGAAAAAATATATAAGCAAAATTGTCTATTTTGCTTGTGCTAATTTCAAAATAAGGTCAAGTGGTGGAACTTATAGCTGACATTTAAAGTCATAATTCATCATATTATATTCTAAGTTTTTTATTTAGCAAAAATATTTAACTTGTCTGAGCTTTAATTCCCTTTGCAGAATCGGAATAAATCTCTCCTAATTTCCAGGGATGGGGAAATAATTAAATAAAATAATGTGAACATCTCTAGAAAAAACATATAGTTGTGAGAGTTGAAATACAAAGAAGGCTGAGTGCCAAAGAACTGCTGCTTCTGAAATGTGGTGCTGGGGAAGACTTCAGAATTACTTGGACAGCAAGGAGAGCAAACCAGTAAACCTTAAAGGAAATCAACCCTGAATAGTCATTGGAAGGACTGAAGCTGAAGCTCTAATACTTTTGGCCAGCTGATTCAAAGAGCTGACTCATTAGGAAAGGTCCTGATGCTTGGAAAGATCGAGGGTAGAAAAGAAGGGGGTGACAGAGAATGAGATGGTTGGATGGCATCACTAACTCAATGGACATGAGTCTGAGCAAACTCTGGAGATAGTGAAGGACAAAGAAGCATGGTGTGCTGTAGTACATGGGGTCACAAAGAACTGGACATGACTTAGTAACTGAACAGCAGCAAAGTGAATAAGAAATAGACAACAGCAATAGAAAAGGAAAGATATACACATTTGCATGCAGAGCTCCAAAGAATAGCAAGGAGAGATAAGAATCCTTCCTAAGTGAAAGACACAAAGAAATAGAGGAAAACAATAAAATGGGAAAGACTAGAGATCTCTTCAAGAAAATTAGAGATAACAAGGAAATATATAAGCAAAGATGGGCACAATAAAGGACAGAAACAGTATGGATCTAACAGAAGCAGAAAATATTAAGAAGAGGTGGCAAGAATACACAGAACTATACATAAAAGTTCTTCATGACCCAGATAATAATGATGGTGTGATCACTCACCTAAAGCCAGACATCTTAGAGTACAAAGTCAAGTGGGCCTTAGGAAGCATCACTACAAACAAAGCTTGTGGAGGTGATGGAATTCCAGTTGAGCTCTTTCAAATCCTAAAAGATAATGCTGTGAAAGTGCTGCACTCAATGTGCCAGCAAATTTGGAAAACTCAGCAGTGGCCCCAGGACTGGAAAAGGTCAGTTTTCATTCCAATCCCAAAGAAAGCAATACCAAAGAATGTTCAAAATACGGTACAATTGCACTCATCTCACATTCTAGCAAAGTAATGCTCAAAGTTCTCCATGCCAGGCTTCAATAGTACAGGAACTGAGAACTCCCAGATGTAAAAAGCTCGATTTAGAAAAGGCAGAGGAACCACAGATTAAATTGCCAACATCCACTGGATCATAGAAAAAGCAAGAGAGTTCCAGAAAAACATCTACTCTCCTTCATTGACTACACTAAAGCCTTTTATTGTGTGAATCACAACAAACTCTGAAACATTCTGAAAGAGATGGGAATACCAGACCAACTTATCTGCCTCCTGAAAAACCTGTATACAGGTCAAGAAGCAACAGGTAGAACCGGACATAGAACAAGGGACTAGTTCCATATTGGGAAAGGAGTATGTCAAGGCTATATATTGTCACCCTGCTTATTTAACTTATATGCAGTCTACATTGTGTGAAATGCCAGACTGGACGAAGCATAAGCTGGAATCAAGATTGCTGGGAGAAATATCAATAACCTCAGATATGCAGATGACATATCTGATATGTAGACCACCCTCATGGCAGAAAGTGAAAAGAAACTAAAGAACCTATTGATGAAGGTGAAAGAGGAGAGTGAAAATGGCTTAAAATTTATCATTCAAAAACCTAAGGTCATGGTATTTGGTCCCATCATTTCATGGCAAATAGATGGGGAAACAATGGAAACACTGACAGACTTTATTCTCTTGTGCTCCAAAAATCACTGCAGATGGTGACTGCAGCCATAAAATTAAAAGATGCTTGTTCCTTGGAAGAAAAACTATGATAAACCTAGACAACATATTAAAATCAGAGATATTACTTTACGACAAAGGTCTGTCTAGTCAAAGCTATGGTTTTTCCAGTAGTCATGTATGGATGTAAAAGTTGAACCATCAAGAAGACTGAGCACCAAAAAATTGTTATTTTTGAACTGTGGTGTTGGAGAAGACTCTTGAGAGTCCTTTGGACTGCAAGGAGATCAAAGTAGTCAATCATAATGGAGATCAATCCTGCACATTCATTGGAAGGACTGATGCTAAAACTGAAGCTCCGGTACTTTGGCCACCTAATGCGAAGAGTCAACTCGTTAGAAAAGACCCTGATGCTGCAAAAGATTGAAAGCAGGAGGAGAAAGAGGCAACAGAGCATGAGATGGTTGGACGGCATCACTGACTCAATGGACAGGAGTTTGAGCAAGCTCCAGGAGGTGGCGGAGGACAGGGAAGCCTGATGTGCTGCAGTGCATAGGGTCACGAAGAGTCGACACAACTGAGTGACTGAACAGCAACAACAAACAGTAGTGGTTTGGTTTATTTTAAGTAATGCTTGCAGTGATATTACATGTGCAATGTATTAAAGCTACATATTCAAGCAAATTTGGCATAAGTTCTTATTTTTTATTCTCTCTCTCTTAGCTCCCATGCCTTTTGTATATGTCTTACAGCATTACCATTCCTTGCCTTATATTACTGTTATTTATATAACAAATACATCTTGTTTAAGACGTTGAAAGGGGAAAAAAATGTATTACTGAATGTCTCTATGCATTTGCTGGGCTGTCATAACAAAGTACCAAATATTGGGTGGCTTAAGCAATAGAAATTTCGTGTCTCCCAGTTCTGGAGGCTAAAAGTCTGAGGAAGAAAAGTGTGCATAGGGTTGGTTCTTTCTGACAGCTCTGAGGAAGGATCTGTTCCAGGTCTCTCTCCTTGGCTTATAAAGGCTGTCTTCTCTCTGTGTCTCCACAGCATCTTTCATTTGTCTGAGTTCCTGTCCAAATTTCTCCACCTTATAAGATAACAGTCATACTGGATTAGGGTGACCGTAATGACTTCACTTTAACTTATTTACCTGTGTAAAAACTATATCTTCAAATAAGATCAAATTCTGAGGTACTGAGTGTTAGGGATTCAACATGTGAATGGGGGATATGGTGCAAAGTTCAACTCATAACTGCTCTCTCACTGGAAGCTGGATATTTTCTATAGAAGTCTTCTGGGGCCCTTCTCTCGACAGGGGCCTGCATCTTTCGTTGTCTTTGATAATTTACATCTTGAGACAGACATTAACTTGTGGTCTGATAGTGACAGAAATGGTTCCTGTTCATAAAAATGAAGTAAGTTTGGTCTTCTGAAGATGAAACTGGTTTACACCTTCATATAAAGAGACCTGTGTGTCTGTGTGCTTCAGATGCTTCAGCTGTGTCCAATTCTTTATGACCCCATGGACTGCAGCCTGCCAAGCTCCTCTGTCCATGGGCTTCTCCATACAAGAACACTGGATTGAGTTGCCATGCCCTCCTCCAGGAAATCTTTCCAACCCAGGGATTGAACCAATGTCTCTTATGTCTCCTGCATGAGCAGATGTGTTCTTTACCCGTAGCATCACCTGGGAAGCCTAGGTGAACTGCAGCACACCAGGCTTCCCTGTCCTTCACCATATCCAAGAGTGTGCTCAAACTCATGTCCATTGAGTCAGTGATGCCACCCAACCATCTCATCCTCTGTTGTCCCCTTCTCCTCTTGCCCTCAATCTTTCCCAGAATCAGGGTCTTTTCCAAACAGTCAGCTCTTCACATTA
Source organism: Redunca redunca (assembly GCA_006410935.1). Classification (NCBI taxonomy): domain Eukaryota; kingdom Metazoa; phylum Chordata; class Mammalia; order Artiodactyla; family Bovidae; genus Redunca; species Redunca redunca. The sequence goes on along the minus strand of SJYQ01000939.1, from coordinate 634,775 downwards.
GATGACCAAAATATTGGAGCTTCAGCTTTAGCATCAGCCTTTCCAGTGAATATTCAGGATTGATTTCCTTTAAGATTCACTGGTTTGATCTCTGTGCTGCCCAAGTAACTCTCAAAGTCTTTTCCAGCACCTCAATTGGAGATTTGGCGCTCAGTCTTCTCATGGTCCAACTCTCACATCTGTACATGACTATTGACATAACCATAGCCTTGACAACATGGACCTTTGTCGGCAAAGTGATGTCTCTGCTCTTTAATATGTGTCCAGGTTTGTCATAGCTTTTCTTCCAAAGAGAAGGTGTCTTTTAATGCTGTAGCTGCAGTCACCATCCACAGTAATTTTGGAGCCCAAGAAAAGAAAATCTGTCACTTTTCCCACTTTTTCCCCCATCTATTTCCAAAAGAAATATATCATTAACATTTAATTATTCAACTGGACTATAAACACCTGAGAACAGTAACTAGGGGGTGTCAGAAACCTACTGAACCAGTAGTCAGGTAACATAATCCTCACACTGTCCTGCAGTGTATCAGATTTAAGTGCAAAGAGCCAGTCTCTTATCACCTCAGTCTTTACAAAAGTACATTGGAAGGATCCAACTCTATGATCATTATGATCCTATCATTTTGGGATATTCATTACAGTACATGAGACAATTAGGCAGCTAAAGGCTTTGTAATGATCATTCATTGTAATGATCATTCATCCCAATTTTTGGTTCACAAATAGAAGTAAATAGTCTTTTGTAATAGGAGGAAACCTAGAGATAACTCAATGTATGGTCATGGATTTAGGTACTTGTCCAAAGTGAAACAGCCTATTTTCCTAGCCCTGTGTATATGTATGTTCCAGACCACACTCCTTAGCTGCTAGTGCCATACATGTTCAAGAGGCAGGGTTAAAGTGGCCAAAGGATTAGGCTGGGAGATGCATGTTACGTCTTTGTACCTGAGGCTTGATTCTGCCATCTCTGATACTGAGGAAGACAGAACGGAGACAGCTCCAAAAACAAAGTCTCAAAGCAACAGCTGGTATTTTCAGATCTCGGTACCCAGAAGAGTAGATAATAGTAAATAACATTCACTGCGCACTTACATGCTAAGTTCTTTACATAGATTGACTCATACAAGCTTCTCAGAAGACTCTGTGAGGTACACAGTGAGATATTTTTTCACCTTATGTCCTCAGAAACTAAAAAAGAACAAGTCAAGTAACTCCCCCAAGGCCACTCTCCACTCAGCTAACAAGAGCCATGGTTTAAACCCACACAGTCCATTTCCAGAACTTCCCTCCCAGTGATGATGTTTTCATTTTCTAAATTAAGGAGGCCAACTTATTGCTCTGTTAATCTTAAACAACTCTACATCTGACTGTCTAGACACACATGCAGTTGCTGTTATGAAATAGTATCTATACCATAGACAGAAAACTTCAAATGTATTACAAATGTGGCCTCTTGTTTCATAGCTCCATTTCAAACTACACTGTGTGGTCTGACACATCCTCACAGTGTATTACTCTAAGAAGTCAGTACCAGCTCTGCGTGTGGTACATTATATCATATTGTTATATACATTACCGTATGTCTAATATATCCCATATATATTAGTTACATTTTATATATTATTAAGAGGTCTAATTCCAAATGCACATTCACCTACACATTCATGCACACATATTCTTTCTTTTACACACATACACATTCACACAAACACACATATACATGTCCCTGTGCTATGCCTTCCTTAAGGGCTTTCAAAGTATCCAGGCAGAATATTGGATATTTCCTGATTGTGGTTTTAAATTATTCCTCTGGCTTGGCCAAACACTGAGAAGGTAGGTATCTATTCCTTCTGGGAACCCCCCAGTGTATCAAGAAGTACATTATTAGAGAATTTAAAGTAGAATTTTGCACACCTGCTTGAAATCGCTGAATGCCTGATGGGTTTGATAATTTGCTACAATGGCTCACAGAGTTTATCACAATAAACTGATAAACATTTATCAGTTTATTGTAAAGGATGTTACAAAGGACACAAATGAATAGTGTGACAGAGAGGTACATGGGGCAAGGTCTGGAAGGGTCCCGGATACAGGAGCTTCTCTCTTTGCCACGTAGGGTGGGATGTACCATCTTCCCAGCAGATGAATGTGTTCACCAACACGGACACTCTCAGCACTCCACTGTTTAGAGTCTCTATGTAGCCTAATTATATAGACATGATTAAATCATTGGCAATTAGTCAATACATCAGTCTCCAGCCTCTTTCCTCTCCCCAGAGGCTGGAGGGTGGAGTTGAAAGTTCCAATCCTCTAACTGTACCTTTGTCTTTCTGGTGACCAGCCCCAATCCTGAACCTATCTAAGGACCCCAGGTACTAGCCATCTCATTAGCATTCAAAAAGACACTCTTGTCAACCCAAAGATTACTAGGGTCTTAGAAGTTCTGTGCCAGGACCCAGGGGAAAAGACCAGTTATATATTTCTTACTATGTCATAGTTATCATAGTGGGCAAATAAACTTTGTTATATAAATCAATTTATTATATGTGGAGCTAAAGGGGATTTTGTCTATTGTGGAGAACCCACTCATACTCAAGGACTTGTGAACAAGGAATCATTTATTCAAGATTTTGAAGAGAAGAGAGACAAGGAGTACACATAACACACATTTTACTCAGAAAAAAGTTCCTGCACAGTCACCTACCAGATGCAGTGCGTGTCCCAACTCTCCAAGTCTTTTTCTTTCCTTTTCAAAATTATTTAGGTCTTTTCAACTTCTGATTCCAAATTTAGATACCCTGAATACACTATGGAAGAATTGTTGCTGATGGTAATAAATATAAAGATTCTGTTTGCTCTAAGCAAACAAAAGATGGGCTTTCCTGGTGGCTCAGTGATAAAGAATTCGACTGCAATGCAGGAGATGTGGGTTCAGTCCCTGGGTCAGAAAAATGCTCTGGGGAAGAAGATGGCAACCCCCTCTAATATTCTTACCTGGGAAACTCCATGGACAGGGGAGCTTAACGGACTATACTCTATGGGGTCGTCAAAGAGGGCTACTGTTCATGGGGTCACAAAAGAGGCATGACAACAAACAAAAGATAATCCATTTATCACTATTTAAAACTTCCTAAAGGTGACATGAATAACTATACATTTAAAAATTATGTTATCTATATATCAAATACATAAGAAGGATGAATAATCTTCTAAGAGGCAGACTGATGAACAGGAACTAAAAATGCAAATGTATAGGGAAACAAGAACTTGCTCTGTATAAAACTTTCAGCATATTTTGGGCATCTATATATGCTAAAACTAAACTATCTCATCTCCCAGGAAACCTTCTTATTCTCCAGTCAATACTCTAAAAACTCCTTAATTCTAGAGAATATATCTCCAAAGATCTGGCAGAATCAAAATTTCAAAAATGTGGACCCCATGATTTTGAAGATTAAAAAAGATGATATCTTGTAGGAAGTGAACACTCAATAAATGTTAATTATGATTATCATTCTTGCAGTTCAGTCTACTTTCCTCCATGTACAGAGGATGTGGGGGCAGAACCAAGAGGGTAAGAGGAAAGGTTATTAGATCTCTCTCTGTAGGATAATCTCCAGACTTAGACATGTGACTGATTTCACTTCCTACTATGAAGGACAACCCAAGGAGAAGTTGCCTTACCTAGCTGTAACTCAGGGTAGACTGAAGATAGCAGTGCATCATTTCTGACCAAATCCCAAAGATTAAAAAAAAAAAAGTCAGAACAAAGCAAGCAACATGTCCAAGAAACAAGTCTAAAAGCCAATTCTATAAACTGGAAGAATTTTAACTGAAAGTAAAGCCAAGCCCAGATGAGAAAATGGACACAAAGCAAGCAAGGCTGTCATGGGAGCCATCATGGAAGGGAAGAGAGAAAGAGAAAACAAACATTAATTCGGGAAACAAACAGTGACTTATGGCTGCCGGTTTATATTCTCTACAACTGCAGGTAGGGGCTTCTGCATGGTAAAGATAGAAATGGGTAATAGTCAACAGTTAATAACTTTCAAATTCAGTCTCACAGTCTAGAGTAAACATGAAATCTGTTTGTTAAACTAATAAGTATTTAGTAACTGTGATCCGTCTCAGTCAAAACCTGGCTGCATGCGTAGGATGGCAGGGAGTGAATAACTGCATTAAGAGAACAAAATTACATTGTTTAGTTTGGCAATTTAGAACTTCAGTAATGAAACCAAACCTCATCTCTTGTCAAACAGGTAAGGTGAAAGTGAAAGTTACTCAGTCATGTCCAACTCTTTGTGACCCCATAGACCGTATAGTCCATAGAATTTTCCAGGCCAGAATACCAGAGTGGGGAGCCAGGGGATCATCCCAACCCAGGGATTGAACCCAGGTCTCCCACACTGCAGACGAATTCTTTACCAGCTGAGCCACAAGGGAAGCCCCAAACAGGTAAAAGAAACACCATTGGTGATAGTTTCAATTTGAATTGACATATAAATATGATGTGAACCTAAGTTCTCATGGGTACCTTGTCAGGTATTCCCAGATATTTAATCTACTTCCACAGTTGCTAAATAGATGAAATAATATTGATGCCTGTTTTTCTGTCAGCTTTCCAATACTCATAAAGAATGTGCTAAATAAATGTACTGTTGAAGTTAAAAAAAAAAAAGGAAAAACAAAAACTAGCTGCTTTCCTTCTTTCTGTCCCAAAGTAACCATATTTGCATACTGGTTTTGATCCTGAGGTTTAATCCTGGTGATCTCTCCACTGTCTGGTGTTCTTCTAGAGTGAGTCCAGCAGCTTGCCCATAAATAATTACCCAGTATGTTCATTACTGGGTTCCCTTGCTGGCAGACCTGGGTTTAATCCCTGAGTTGGGAAGATCCCCTAGAGAAGTAAATGGCAACACACTCCAGTATTCTTGCCTGGAGAATTCCATGGACAGAGGGGCCTGATGGGCTACAATCCATGGGGTCACAAATAGACACAACTGAGCAACTAACACACGTGCATGTTCATTATCATAGATACAGTGCTCTGATTCTTATTTTTTAAAATAACATCCAAGTATGACCAAAGCTGTATTTGCTCTCTCTTTATAGCACCAGAAATATTAATGATTGTCTGAACTACGTCCAACTAAAGTGGCATTCACAGCAATGCAGCCTTGTCACCCATATTATTCCAAGGTTTGAGGCGAGATCAGATCTCCTGTTTAGTTCACTTCCTCAATGGACAGATAAAATTCCTAGGCCAGTCATTTCCCCTAATTTCTGACCTGTGTCTGGGTTGTCTCTTTAAATATCTCCTTCATGGAGCTGAAGCTCAAAGTTCTGGTTCTGGATGAAGCTCTGGGTGCTGGACTAGGCAATCAGACTGATTTAAAATTCTCCAACCACACTGGATAAAGACAAGGAAAACTCAATACGCTGCCCACAGATAAAACAGAAATTGTAAGGCAAGGACATGATTCCTCCAAACGCTCAATGTAGTAAAAAGAGTTGAAAAATTCACGTGAGCATTCGGGTTTAGAATGTAGCTTTGGAGTTCTGGACCTCACAGTTTTTCTGAATCTGTAAAAATGAGGCTTGAGTTCTCATCTATGATTTGAAAAGGCACCATGAAAAGCTCAGATAAGTTTGAGAAGATGTGGTTGATTGGGTAACAATGAAGTTAAAACCACCCAAAGGTAAATTTTTGTGCTAGAGAAGCTCCAGCCAAGATTCTTCATATAATAATTGTTATCAGGTGGAGTTGTATTACACACAATAATCAGAGAAGCACCCTTTCACAAATGATTTCTAAAAACTGTACACATCCTATGAGGAAAAAAAAATCAATAAATAGTGCTCATATTTTTAAGTGAGGTTCAAGATATTCAAAGAACAATGATTTAAAAAAATGACAATTTGGAAACTTTTGTCCTTATTTTATGTTTTTGGTTGCATGGCATTGTGAAATCTTAGTTCCCCAACCAGGGACTGAACCTATGTCCTGTCCAGGGGGACAGAGGCTTAATCACTGGACTACCAAAGAAGTCCACAGAAACTTCTCTCTTTAAAACCGTTCTTAGTCCAAAGACTGTTCTCTTTGTCTGTGTCTCGATTCCTGCCCTGCAAATAGGCTCATCCATACCATTTTTCTAGGTTACATATATATGTTAATATATGATACTAGTTTTTCTCTGACTTACTTCACTCTGTCTAGTAGGCTCTAGATTCATTCACCTCACTAGAACTGACTCAAGGAAGGAGAGGGTGGGATGAATGAAGAAAGTGTACTGAAACATACACATTACCATATTACCATATGTAAAATAGATAGCTAATGGAGGTTGCTGTACAACACAGGGAGCTCAACATGGCACTCTGTGACACTGGGACGGTGGGGTCAGGTAGTGGGGAGGTCAGGGAGCAGGGGACACAGGTACCCTTACGGCTGGTTCACGCTGTTGTGTGGCAGAAGACGACAAAATACTGTAAAGCGATTATGCTCCAATTAAAAACAAATTTAAAAAACTGTCCTTTCCTGTCACTGAATTTTGTTATTCTATATGTTAAAAAACCAATATGCAGAAATCACACCATTTGCAACACATGCCCATCCACACATACATTTTGGGAGACTTTTTCAGTGGAACTTAAAGATAGGCACCCCAGGTCTCCATTTATGGAGATAACTCAAAAGACTAAATTCTGTTTCTTGATAAACCAGGATCTATCTCATGTTTTTAATTTACACAGATAGATGCTACCATTGCTTTTCTATCTGCTGAATTCAGGGAAAAGCCCACACCCTTTTAATCCCTTGTAGTTAAATTCATTAAAAAGCATAGAAGCAAACTTCATTTAACTCACATTTTCCACCTACTCATAAAAATCACCAGTTATTCTTTTTCTTTTTAATTCAACTGTGCTTGAAAACTCCAGTTCAAATTATCCTACACAGTTGGGTAGGTCATGGTTACCAATTTGCATATAGATAACTTCGTTTAAAAATGGGCTTGACACAGCCTATGAAACAGCAAAGTAGGGAGCAGGGTACTGTCCAGATTGATTTTCCTGAAGGGCTTAAGGAATTATACCTGCAACAATAACTCGTGCGGGCTCCAAGAAGCCTTGGAAAAAAACGGCTATATTTTTTGAGTAAACAAATTATATATATATATTACAGTTATAAAAATGTCTTAGCACATATGTTCAAAATTCTTAGTCATAAAATCCAACTGAAAAAGTCCTTTACTATTTACCAAGCAGCATTGGCATGTTATTCTCACAAAGGAGAAAAAAGATCTTAAATGTTCTGTGTTTTGTCTTTGCTGTGGGACACAAAAGACAGGTAAAACCGATACTTCTGATTTTAGATTAGTTTACAATGAATGCTGGATTAATATGTCATTTAAGAAAAATCCTGACCTGAAGAATGCTGCTTATTTTGTCTGGCCATCCTGGAAAACAGTACTTTACCAGCAGTTTTCATTTTCACCTGGCTCAGATATTCATCCAAATACTCCTTGATATGCTCTGAGTTTTTATTTGTTTATTATTTTTAGAGCAGCTTTATTTACATAGCATATAATTCAGTCACTCTAAATGTTCTATTGAATGATTGTGGTAAGTTTACAGAGTTGTGCAGTCACTAACACCATCTAATTTTAGAACATTTCCAAGACTCCAAAAATAAACATTGTGTCCATTTGTAGTCACTCCTCATTTTCACACTCAGCCCCAAACAACCACTTAATGTCTTCTGTTTCTATAAATGCGCTCTTTCTGGATAATTCATATAGATGGAATCGTATAACAAGTGGCATTTTGTATCTGGCTTTTGATGGATTCTTTGATGGTGACTTTTACATGACAGTCAAAGCATTAATTGAAAATAATTCACCAGTCCTCTCTGTCCTGTGTTCCATTCATTTAGTATATACATATATATGGAAAGTGAAAGTGAAAGTTGCTCAGTCATGTCCGACTTTTTGCAGCCCATGTATAGGCCATGGATAGTCCCCATGTACAGTCCATGGAATTCTCCAGGCCAGAATACTGGAGTGGGTAGCCTTTCCCTTCTCCAGGGGATCTTCCCAACCCAGGAATTGAACCAGGGTCTGCTGCATTGCAGGTGGATTCTTCACCAACTGAGCTATCAGGGACGCCCTATACGTATATATTTATATATATATATATATAAAGAGCCAAACGAAGATAAAAACACATTATTAGCCAAAGATTTTCAGTTGGGACACTGGAATAGAATTCATATTGTGTTATGTACTGTCTCTCCACTCTCATCGCCAGGCAAGAGAGTAGATCCTTTGGACCTTCCAAATTGAACTGACAAAAGAGAACTCTGGCTCTTTCCTTGGTCCCAGTTTTCTTGAAGACTCCAAAGTGGTAAAGAGTATGCATGACACCACCAGCATCCCTCACAACATTTAGAATGTGCAAGCAGTCATTTGGTTAGGGGAGCCAGCAGAGCTAGCTCACAGCAAAAGCAAGCTTTCGGAACCCAGTTTACAGTCCAGATGCAGATTTCTGATGCACGACAAAGCCAGCAGATAGAAAAAGAAAGCATTAAAGAAAGAGAAACACCTTATTTCAGCCACATGTTTGTAATCCACAGTCAGGAATGTTAACCACATTTGGGAAAATTTTTGTGACATTTCACCTCCCGCATTCAGGGCAGAAAGCTATCCCTGCATTAGCCTGTGTGTCACGCAGTGGGATCTGGCCCTCTCCTATCTTTGAAAAATGTGAATACCTGCAGTGGTGGTGCTTCCAGTCTCCACGGCTTACTTGAGGCCCCTTTCTTGTTTTGCTGTCTCCCCACACAGCAAAATAACATCATTTCAATACTCACCTTTTAAGTTTTTCATTTCTGGCTTACAACTTGAACTGACCCTTAACTCCATATAGAAGGCAGACACTGCATAATTAAAACAAGAGAAAAGAGTTTTTAGGCTGAATGTCTTAAATTCTATGGCTGCTGTAACTTCTACCGCCATTCTCATTAAGATCACAAATTATTATCTCATTAAGATCACAAATTATTATCAGTGATAAAGTCACTGAGGGGTAATTACCTAAACAAATCCTCTCACATTAGCTGTCTACACATTTCTTGGTCCTAGTTTGATGTTAGTACTCAATGAGCCTATGCCTTCAGAGACCATTGAGATCTTTGCTATATTTTTCCTCTAAACTTACCTCTTCTCCACCAGTTAGTTCTCTTAAGCTTGCATAATCTTCACTACTACTCTTCTGTTATTCCAAATTCTAACTGCTGTAGGAAAATAGTTAATTTTGCCCTGAGTTATAAACAGGATGCAGGAGAAATAATAGAAAAACTAGAAGTCTAGATATCAAAGCAAAGTCTGTTCATTATTTCGCTCCCTTTTTTTTTTTAACTTTATTTTACTTTACAATACTGTATTGGTTTTGCCATACATCAACATGAATCTGCCACAGGTGTACATGAGTTCCCAATCCTGAACCCCCCTTCCACCTCCCTCCCCATATCATCTCTCTGGGTCATCCCAGTGCACCAGCCCCAAGCATCCTGTATCCTGCATCAAACCTAGACTGGTGATTCGTTTCTTACATGATATTACACATGTTTCAATGCCATGACCAGGATTGGCCCTAGGAAATCCTTGGAGAAATGAAGCTGCTATTCTATACTGTTTCCTAAGAGAGATTCCTAATCTGAGGAGAGAAATTCTCTCTCTCACTGCTCTAGACAAGATCCTGGACAAAGCTTTCTGGCCCCTTTTGAAGAGACCTCTTGCTAAACACAGCATTAAACTTCTGTCTGGGGATGCAATAAAAGCTGTACACCTAACACCTAGTAGCCCGGTCTTCAAAATCAGCGTGCTGTGCTTAGTTGCTCAGTCATATCTGACTCTTTGTGACCCCATGGACTGTAGCCCACCAGGCTCCTCTGTCCATGGGATTCTCCAGGCAAGAATACTGGAGTGGGTTGCCATGCCCTGCTCCAGGAGATCTTACCAACCCAGGGATCAAACCCAGGTCTCCCGCATTGCAGACAGATTCTTTACCCTCTGAGACACCAGGGAAACCCAAGAATACTGGAGTAGGTAACCTATCCCTTCTCCGGGGATCTTCCCGACCCAGGAACCAAACCACAGTCTCCTGCACTGCAGGCAGATTCTTTATCAGCCAGCATGCATCAGTTAAAACCAATTTCCCATCCAATGGGAATCAACCCCACTACAACTAAATTAAGTCTGTCCATCCTCCCATGGAATAATTTGTTCCTCAAATAGTAATCCTCATTTTTATTCTAAAAGATACCTACTTTGTGTACCTTGTGTTAAAATGAGAGGCACTAATTATTCCTCCCACAAATTCTAGTCAACTGAAAGAGCACAGAAATATTGCAGAGGGGTAAGTTTACAATATCATCTTTAGACCCAGGTGGAGATATGGAGCAAGGAGAGCTGAAATATGCTCGGGTCTGTTAGACTGAAGCTCAGTTTTCTCACTTCCTTTACAGAGAATGGAACTAAGATAAGCCCTGACATAGCCTAGGAGAGAGGAAACAATACCAAGAAAGCAAAAAAGATAGATTTAGGAGGATACTACATTTGAGCCATAATCTTTAACAGAAAAGTGAATTTGGATAAATTACCTCTACTGGAAGGAGTAAGTAAGAAAACAGAGGGAAAAACAAAACAAAACAAAACACTACTTCTCTGTTTTCTCAATAGCCTAAGGGGTTTGCGGGAAATTTTCTTACGTAATGATTAAAATAATATAAGAAGAGAAAAAATAGGATAATTCTTAGATTCTGTGGAATGATAACCTCATGCCATCCACCTTACTTTATGAATAATTAAGTGTGAAGTTTAAAAAATGTACCATGGCAGTTATGAACATGGGCTCTTGAACTGTACTATTCAAAGCCTACCTCTGTCACCTACCATTTGAACAGCCTCAGACAAATCATTTAAACACTTTCATTTTTTTCTGTAATAAAAGGTGATGATAGGGTCTACTTTATAGATACTAAGTTCACAAAAAGTATTTGACAAAATGCTTAAATGCCAGTTATGATTATTATTATATGTGACAAGCATAAAACTATATAATGTTACTAATTAATTTTACATTAAAGAATTAGAATAGCTCTCATCAGTCTCTCTCATCTAGAATAATTATGCCCCCTTTATCATCAACTGTTGCTAATCAGGTCTTATTTTTATTTACTTATAATTGCTAGCCTTTGCATCTTTTCTTGGCCCACGTCATTACAAAGAATACTTGGCTTCTTCCAAATGCTCTGCAAAATATCTTTGCTGAGCTTCCCCAGAAATAGATTTATAGCTCTATTTCTTGGTAAGTTTCTATATTTCTACCATACTATAATACCAAAAGGAATTTTTATAGCCATGATGCTTTTGTCAGGAAAAATGATGTGTAGATCAATACTCTTGAGGAGAGGATTCCCAGTTGGGTAGAGTCATGGTTTCCATGATTCTTTCTGCATGCTACTGTCAAAAATAGTTTCTCTAACAACATAAGTTTTGAACTTAACTCTGCCATGCCTGCTACATAATCCAGTAGTTTTCAAATACTATCCTTAGGTCAGCTATAGTAGAATTACCTGGAGGAAGTTTCCAAAATGTTAGATTCCTAGTTCTTACTTCCGAAGATATGAACAAGGCTGGAGTAAAAAGGAAAAGTGCCTATGCTCTGTGTATTTAAATTACACTGCAAACATAATTGGAGACAGCGTTTGCAAGACATGTAAAAAAGGCTAATTTCCCTGTCATACCAAAAATACAGAAAAGGCTAACAATATGAAAGAAAATGGGTCAAGAAGATGAACAGATGGCACACACATGTGTACATACACAAATGGCCAACAAATATATGAAGAGATGCTCAACCTTATTCATAATTAAAGAAACACAAGCATAACCAGAAACAAGATGCCGATTTTCACAGTCAAGATGGGCCAATATTACAGTTGGAGATTACTTCAGTAAGTATATGTGTAGTACATCAGTAACTCTCAATTCTCCTTGGTGGGAATTCAAATTAATCCAAAAGACTCTGAAAAAAAATTGCAACATCTTATCAAAATTTTAGGGCTTCCCTGGTGGCTCAGGCAGTAAAGAATCAGCCTGCAGTGCAGGAGAGCCACGTCCGATCCCTGGGTAGGGAAGATCCTCTGGAAAGAGGAATGGCAATCCATTCCAGTATTCTTGCCTGGAGAATTCCATGGACAGAGGAGGCTGGCAGGCAACAGTCCACAGGGTTGCAAAGAGTCAGACACGACTGAGTGACTAACATTTTCACTTTCATCAAAATTTTAAAAGCACATATCATTGAAAGCAACAATCTACCTACTCTAGTACAACCCCTAAATACATTCAGAATAGTATGGGAAAATAAATATGTAAAGACAAAGATGAATAATAGAATAACCATTGAGTTTTCTATATAAGAGCAAAACGAACACAACACCCATCCCCAGAGAAACAAGGAAAACTAATAGAGACGTGGTTAAATGAATTATGCTTTCATATACTGGCATATGCCAGACCCACTGAAAAGACTGAGGTGGATTTGTGTGTGATAATATCACACCTCCAAATGATTATTAGGAGGAAATAAGGAAAGTACACAATAGAATGTATAGGCTGATCTTATTTGTGGTGGTGTATATCTCATGGTGCATGTATCTCTAATACTTTGGCCACCAGATGCGAACAGCCAACTCTTTGGAAAAGACCCTGGTGCTGGGAAGGGCTGAAGGCAGAAGGAGAAGAAGGTGACAGAGGATAAGATGTTTGGATGGCATCATTGATGCAATGAACATGAACTTGAGCAAACTCTGGGAGACAGGGAGGAACAGGGAAGCCTGGCGTGCTGCAGTCCATGGGGTCACAAAGAGCTGGACACAACTTGGTGACTGAAAAACAGTATCTCATACACTTCTGGAGCCCTTACATTATACACTATGGAAATATTTTAGTTTAGTTAAGTTTAGCTTTTAATTTCTAAGAATTTTCTCCTGGTGAATTTGGTCTGTTGTCAGATTTGGAAATAACTATTATACTATCCAAACTGATTAAATACTACATTGCTTCAGTTAACCACACATCTGGTTATCACAGAGTTATCTCACTGGCCTGCTAAAAGATTAAATAAGATGATAAATGAGAAAATACTTTGAAATTCTAAGAGGCTCTTGATGAAGTTGAAAGAGGAGAGTGAAAAAGCTGGCTTAAAACTCAACATTCAAAAAATTAAGATCATGGCATCTGGTCCCATCACTTCATGGCAAATAGATGGGGGGGGGTGGGGGGCGGAATGGAAACAATGGTAGATTTTATTTTCTTGGACTCCAAAATCACTGCAGATAGTGACTGTAGCCATGAAGTTTAAAGATGCTTGGTCCTTGGGGAAGAAAAGCTATGACAAACCTCAACAGCATATTGAAAAGCAGATCACTTTGCCAACAAGGGTCCAAAGAGTCAAAGCTGTAGCTTTCCCAGGCTTCCTTAACGGATCAGTTGGTAAAGAATCTGCCTGCAATGCAGGCAGAGTTCAATCCCAGGGTCAGGAAGACCCCTAGAGAAGGAATAGCAACCCACTCCAGTAATTTTGCCTGGGAAATCTCAGGGACAGAAGAGTCTGGTGGGCTACCGTCTATGGAGTCACAAGAGTCAGACACGACTTAGTGACTAAACCACCATGGTTTTTCCAGTAGTCTTGTATAGTTGTGAGAGTTGGACCCAAAAGAAGGCTGAAGGCCAAAGAACTGACACGTTTGAATTGTGATGCTGGAGAAGACTGTTGAGAGTCCCTTGGACAGCAAGAAAATCAAACCAGTCAATCCTAAAGGAAATCAATCCTGAATACTCATTGGAAGAAATGATGCTGAAGCTGAAGCTCCAATACTCTGGTCACCTGATGGGAAGAGCTGACTGATTAGAAAAGACCCTGATGCGGAGAAAGATTGAGGGCAAGAAGAGAAGGGAACAACAGAGGATGAGATGGTTGGATGGCATCATCAACTCAATGGACCTGAGTTTGAGCAAGCTCCAGGAGATAGCAAAGGTCAGGGAAGCCTGGCGTGTTACAGTCCATGGGATCACAAAGAGTTGGCCACAGCTTAGCGACTCAACAACAACAAAGCATTGTATAAATTATTTTTATCACATTCAAGATTGATTTAACATCTTAATCATTACTATGCTGAACAAAATCCTACAAATAGATGACATACAGCTAAATAACACAAATGACATGACTTTGAGATATTTATACTCTAAACGTGAAGAAAAAAAAAGTGGGACACACTATAACCAGCACTACAAAATAGGCATGCAAAAATTACCATGTGAGCATGGTTTGTTACACAAAAGAAATACTTAACACAAAATTGTTAAAATTTCCTCAGGCAAATAAAAGAGGACATTTACAGGAAAGGAAAGATACCAATCAATGAGTATATGATTGCATGAGAACATGACCTACTCAGAAAATTGTGAATAATTCTATGTAGTGGACATATGGAAGGTACTATTAATTTTTCATCAATTTGTTTATTAAATAAAATCCACTTGACAGTACTGGCCACATTCTGATCTTTGTGATAATGCTGAAAATACTTTCATATCCTACTGTGCATGTTCATATGCCTGTGTCCAAGAAGCAAAAGGACTGGTCAAGCCTGCGGTTAGGATGGTGAGTAAACAAGCATTTCCTGAAATTAAAACCTAGCTTCTGAGGAGTTTTTAATTTGTTTTCTATACAAATCTATTAGGGGAAAACCAATGACTATATTTGTTACATGCTTACGCTTATGTTATTGTACAACTAGTCATCTGGACACAATGAGCAGTAGAGAATAATTACCAAAAAACAGACAGAGCATTGTGGGGAAAGACAATGCTAATGGGTGGAATATTTGCGAGTCTAATTATATTTGTAAGTAAAAAGTATTTTCCATCTTTTTTTTTTGGCCCATTAGAAAACGTTTTGACATTGAAAAAAATACTCTCATAATGTAATTCATTTTTGCTTGGAACATTTTGTATTTCCAATTCACATAAATGATTATTTCCTTCCTTTCCCTGATCTCTCCTTCTTTTATTTTGGCATTGTTAGCACTGCTGTTAAATATCTGGTCATGAATATGTGCTTTGTGGTTGGAGTCAACAGGAAAGCTACTTTTCATTTAATAGTGCTATGTATAAACTTTGAAAGCTAGTGGAGAATTCTTAATTTTGGCTTACTTTCTCAAAACATCTCAATACTTGAGTGACTCCAGGTTTGCACTTTGGTAAGTCAGATCCAATTTGCAGGTCGAGACTCATGACTATTCCTTTTCTCTAGCCTAGAACAGCCATTCAATGGTTCTTAGCCAAACTGTTATATATTTCCAAAATACGTTTTCAAATTTTCATGACAGAAAAATCTTACTAAAATGTATGAGACATTGTTGCTGCTAAGTCACTTCAGTTGTGTCCCACTCTGTGCGACCCCAGAGACCACAGCCAACCAGGCTCCGCCGTCCCTGGGACTCTCCAGGCAAGAACACTGGAGTGGGCCGCCGCCTCCTTCTCCAATGCATGAAAGTGAAAAGTGAAAGTGAAGTCTCTCAGTCATGTCTGACTCCTAGCGACCCCATGGATGCAGCCTACCAGGCTCCTCTGTCCATGGGATTTGCCAGGCAAGAGTACTGAAGTGAGACATTGCTAGCATTACTAATATTGTGTGCCCTTATTCGACAGGAAAATGGTTACATTATATACATTCTATAACAGCAAAGCTACATGATGCTTAATTATGTTGACCAATAAGCTGCTACTGCTTTCAAAAATGAGCCTACTGCCAGTAGGACTAAAGATATTTGGTCTTGACCTTTCATTTAAATTTTTTATTTTTTAAATTTATTTTTATTAGCATANTTTATTTTAATTGGATGTTAATTATTTACAATATTGTATTGGTTTTGCCATTTTTTCATTTATCATTCCCTTCATATTAAAAAAAAAAAAGGTTCTAATTGTTCTCTTTCAGTTAGCTACCTTCCTGTACACCAAGAAACAAGAAAACGAACTAATGTTTAGTAAAACTTTTCCAGAAAGTTTACAAGTAAAATTGTTTAGTCGTGTCTGACTCTTTGCAATCCCATGAACTGTAGCCTACCAGGGTCCTCCATCCATGGAATTTTCCAGGCAAGAATACTGGAGTGGGTTGCCATTTCCTTCTCCAGGGGATCTTCCCAACCCAGGGATTGAACCCAGGTCTTCCACGTTGAAAGCAGATGCTTTACCATCTGTGCTATCAGGAAGCTCAGAAGTATTATTTTCCAGAAAGTCTCATTAATAAAACAAATTCTCTTTTAAGTTATATGCCTCCTCCTCCTCTCTCTCTTTGATATCACTCTTCAGTAACAAAACTCAAATAATTCTGCATTAAAATTTTTCCATTTCATACTAATTTGTATTTGAACCAATCTTTATGTGGGATATCAAAGATTTGTATTATTACTGAAGATACAGCTGGTAGTCATCCCAGGTTTGCTTTTTTTCAGATTTTCCATGAACATCATGCTTTGTTTAGAGGTATAGAATTCTGTATTAGTAAAACGGAGTATGTTTCTCTTCTTTTAGAATATCATCGAAAAGGTTTTAAATATAGGTTCAAAACTAATGCTACTATTGAGATCTGAGTACTTTTTCTAGAAGGTAATCTACATTATAGAAGGTGGAATACTAGTAAGTTGGAACTAAATTCTGTTTCTTCGTAAACATACAAATTCCATACTCACTTTCCATCTTTTTTTTTTCCTGACCAAGTATAATTTATTTATTTCTCTCCAAAATAACCCTAGATGGTTGTTCATTGCTGGTATGACGGATTGATGGCATCAGAGATCCAGACTGCCTTCCATTTCTGTTCCTCTGTGACCCCTAAGGGCTTGTTCCAAATTGAACATGGTTTCTCATCTCATCCACATTTCAGCCTATGAGAGGGAGAAAATCAAGAGCGGAGGGAGACAAAGCCTTGTAAGAAATAATCTGGAAGTTGCATCAGTAACTTGTGCTTAAATCTCATTGTCCAGAGTCTAATCACAGGACTATAGCTAATTGCAAGGGAGGCTTATAAATAGAATCTTTATCTGGTTAGCCATGTAACCAGCTAAAACTTCAGTTATTGAAGAAGAAAGTGATAAGAAATACTATGCAGACTGTTCACATCCAAAAATATTATCTTTAGTATCCAACAGGTGACAGTATGCCAGGTGCTTAGAAGATCTCATTTGATTTTCATGACTCTGTAAAGCACACATTTAATAGATAAGGAATCTGATACTCAAAGAGATTGAATGACTTTCCTAAGCTTACACAAAAGTTATACAACCGAGATCAAATGATACTCTGTCCAAATCTAAATAAAATCTGTGTTCTTCCAAGAATTACACCCTGCCCCTCAAATAAATGTAGGGGTGGCAATCTGCTTGGCAAATTCCATTGTCCAACATCCATTTCTAGTACATTGTGATATTAAAGAATTAAAAGTAGAATAGAAGAAATGTTACTCTTTTACCACTAGGTTAAAAAACACAACTCTTTTTTTCCCCCACTATTTTAAAGCCCTTAATGAGGTGCTTAAGATTCAGGGACAATGTATTTCAGCTTTTTCTTGCACTCCAGAGAACCTAGCATTATACTAAACACCAATCAGGCAATCAACATATACTCTTCACAATCATATGAACCAAATGCCTATGATGACTGTTATTTTTCTCACTGTTAATGATGCCAGCATGCAGGAGGATATGAACTTGACTATCAGCTCTTTGAGGGAATTTGTACCTAATTTATCTTTGCAGTTCCAGTGATTAACACACCTGGCCCTCCGTACAGACTCAATATTTGTTCCAGAAACTGAATTGGATATCAACGTTTCAGACAAAGGGGAAAGAATGTAGTTGCTTATTCAATGTAAAAAGAAACTTTAATAGGTATTTTTTTCTGACAACTATGCAAAAATATATTACATTTTAAAAACTGAAACAATGTTCTTAATTTTAAGTTTGCTGAATCGTTGGTAGAGTTCATTCTATTGATTCAATATCTATTTTAGAAGAGGGTAAGTTTCGTGTATTCCAAGTATTTTGTTTGTTTTCTTTTTGTTTTGAAATAAAATTGTTTGGTTCAATATGTTTTTTGATTATAGGAAGATATACTTTTATTTTCCTTGACAACTGTATATAATAGTAATGATATATTTCCCCTGCCTCTGCATTTTGCTGATTTTTCAAAAGTGTAATATCTTCTTATCAAACAATGACTAATGACTGAAAAATAACCAAATTCAAAAACATAACTATTATTGAACATCTAACAAAACATCCAAGATAAAACCACTGTAAAAAAGATATAATGAGTAAAGAGAACCTAGTGTTTTTTTTCTATGATAATTCATTATTTATCTTATGTATTTTGTTTGTATTCTATTTAACTGTTCTTTCAAATTTAGTCATACATTAAATGTATAAAAAGAAGAGTAACACTATTATAAATTTGTCCAAATTAACAGAATATACAACACTAGGGGTCAGTTCTCATGCAAACTATAGACTTTGAGTGACAACAATGTGTCAAGGTAGGTTCATCTATTGTAACAAATGTACTACTCTGGAAAGGAATGTTGATAATGGCAGAAGTTATACATGCAGAGTGGGGAAGGAGACATATGGGGAATCTCTGTATCTTATCCTTCTCCTCAATTTTTTCTGTGAACCTAAAGCTGCTGTAAAAAATTCTTTATTAAAAGGAAGAAGCAAAGTCCGGAGTAGGAGTTATAAGTCCCAAATTCTATGTTCAACTCTGCTGTTAATTTACAGGGTATTATTTACAAGTCATATAAGCTCCAGACCTCTGTTTCCTTATCTGTAAAATGACTATTGTATTAGTATTCTACTGCTGTGTAATAAATTATTGCACACACACCTACTTTTATCTCCTAGTTTCTGTAAGTCAAAAATCTCATCATAGCTTAGCTAGTTTCTCTGTTCAGGATCTCAGTAAGCTGCAGTAATGGCATCGGGTGGGCTGTATCCACTTCTGCAGGCTTGATCAGAGAAGAAGCTGCTTAAAAGGGCATTGTGATGTGAATAGAATTTATTTCCTTATGGTTATATGACTGAGGGGACTGTCTTTGTATTGGCTGTTGATTGGAGGCTGTTCAGAAACTGTCCACACTTCTTGGACCATGTGACCTTTACCACAGGCAGTTCACAATGTAGTTACTGGCTTCTTCCAGGACAATTGAACAGTTTCTCTTTCTCTCTGGTTGGCTAAGATGTCATCATATACCTAAATGTAGTCATGAATCTGAATCTCATCACCCTTCTCATTTTCTGTTGCATCGAGGCAAGTCACAGGTCGCACCCCTTTCAAGGAGAGAGGACCATACAAAGGTATTATTCACTGAGAGTCACCTGACGAGGTATCTGACACAAAGATATTGAACCAGATAATCTTTTAAATTTTTCTCCAGCTATATCATTTTATGATTATTGAGGGAATACTGAGAATTCTTTGGTTCTTATTTTTTAAGTCACAGCCTCTGAACTCCCAAGGTTTAGAAAAATCTCTGACCTCCTTCCAGCTCGTAAGCCAGAGCACACAACATTTTTCATGGCACCAAAATATAAGCAAGAAATTCCTATTCAAAAGAGACAGGGGCTATAAGATGAAAAGAACAAGCCAAGTCAAAGCACCTTGAGAAAAGTCAAGGGAAGGAAGCTTTTGATGACAAGAAAAGTCAAATGGGAGACCAGGAGCAAAAACTGAGATAAAGGTCATAAAAACAAGAGCAAAGTTAAGTAAAGGGTGAATCAAAATGAGTGAGGGCTTAGAGGGTGAGAAGGGTATTTTGAGTGAGCTCCATGACATCAACTGCATGTTAAAGAAGCACCAGAAGCATGGCTTGTGTCAGCTTGAACTGGTGACTCTCATTTTGACCACACATTGTTGTTCAGTCATGCAGTCATGTCCGACTCTTTGTGATCCCATGGACCACAACATACCAGGCTTTCCTGTCCTTCACCATCTCCCAGACCTTGCTCAAACTCATGTCCATTAAGTCAGTCAGTGGTGTGATGCAACCATCTCATCCTCTGCCATCTCCTTCTCTTTCTGCCTTCAATCTTTCCCAGCATCAGGGTCTTTTCTTTTCTTTTTTTTTTTAATTTTTATTTTAACTTTAGTTTACTTTACATTACTGTATTGGTTTTGCCAAACATTGACATGAATTCACCACGAGTGTACAAGCGTTCCCAAACATGAATCCCCTCCCACCTCCCACCCCATGCCATCCCTCTGGGTCCTCTCCTTGCACCAGTCCCAAGCATCCTGCATTCTGCATCTGACATCAACTGGCGATTCGTTTCTTACATGATAGTATACATGTTTCAATGCCATTCTCCCTTCTCATCCCACCCTCTCCCTCTCTCTCCCCCACAGAGTCCAACAGTTCACTCTATAGATCTGAGCCTCTTTTGTTCTCTCGCATACAGGGTCATCATCCCTATCTTTCTAAATTCCATATATATGCATTAGTATACTGTATTGGTGTTTTTCTTTCTGGCTTACTTCACTCTGTATAATTGGTTCCAGTTCCATCCATCTCCTTAGAACTGATTCAAATGTATTCTTTTTAATGGCTGAGTAATACTCCATTGTGTATATGTACCACCGCTTTCTTATCCATTCATCTGCTGATGGACATCTAGGTTGTTTCCATGTTCTGGCTATTATAAACAGTGCTGCGATGATCATTGGGGTACATGTGTCTCTTTCTATTCTGGTTTCCTTGGTGTGTATGCCCAGGAGTGGGATTGCTGGGTCATAAGGCAATTTTATTTGCAGTTTTTTAAGGAATCTCCACACTGTTCTCCATAGCGGCTGTACTAGTTTGCATTCCCACCAACAATGTAAAAGGGTTCCCTTTTCTCCACACCCTCTCCAGCATTTATTGCTTGCAGACTTCTGGATCGCAGCCATTCTGACTGGTGTGAAGTGGTACCAGGGTCTTTTCTAATAAGTCAGCATTTTTCATCAGGTGGCCAAAGTATTGGAGCTTCTGCTTCAGCATCAGTCGTTCCAGTGAATATTCAGGATTGATTTCCTTTAGGATTGACTGGTTTGATCTCCCTGCAGTCCAAGGGATTCTCAAGAGTCTTCTCCAATACCACAGTTCAAAAGAATCAAAAGTGCAAAAGTGCAAAGCTCAGCTTTGACTGCACATTACAATTTCCTAAAGGATTATGTAAGTATCCAAATGTGTAAGTCACATCCTGGTCATATTACATCAGAATCTCTGAGGAAGGACCCAGACCTCACTATTTTTTAAAGCTCTCTAGTAGCTTCAATGTGAAGCCAAGGTTGAAAATCAGCTATCTCCTCTTACTATCCAAAATGTTGTTGGAGGGCCAACCAGCAAGATTGGCATATCTGACAATGGTCTTATTAGATATGCAGATATTTACTACTTTCTCCAGGCTTCCCAAGTGGCTCTAGTGGTAAAGAACCCACCTGCCAATGCTGGAGACATAAAAAGACACCGGTTTCATCCCTGAGTCAGGAAGATGCCCTGGAGGAAGGCATGCCACCTACTCTACTCTTCTTGCCTGGAGAATCCCATAGACTGAGAAGCTTGGCAGGCTACAGTCCATAGGGTTGCAAAGAGTGAGACATGACTGAAGCTACTTAGCATGCACACACGAATTACCTTCTCCAGACCTACTGAATATGAATATACATTTTTATAAGATACTCAGGTGATCCCTATGTGACTAATCCAGTTAAAGATTTAGGGCAAAGAACAGTACCTATATCTAGCATTCCACATGATTGTTTCTCCATGAATTTTCATAGACTCTTTCAGCCCATTTCTTGACAATTTGAGTAAATAAGGAGTAAATGAATAGGTTGTGCAAAATGTACTACTTTAAAAAGACAGAAAAATGTGAGGCTCTTTTTTTTTTTTTTAAGGATTCTATTAGTTTGTTTAGAACGAAGATAGATATTTGGCTTTCTTATGCCAACTCTGATTGGTTGGAAATGACTGCCTGGAGAACTCTTATTGAGAAATAAGAGTCTAAAATCTCTTTGGCTGAGAAGAGTACCCTGACAAATTAACTATGTCTCGGGGAATGATGGCTGTTGTACTGCATATTTGCTGAACTTGCTCTAGATTTTCTTATGGAATTGTAACTCTCATGACAGAGCCCACCCATTCTGAAGACACCTGACTAGAATTAAAGATACATCATCCTGTAACACATCTGAACTATTTGACTCATTCATTCTTTCATAAATTCTTTCATCTACTGCTTCAATAAAAAGTTACCCAATACAAGTTTTATGTTGCAGATTCTTGCTGTGCTGGGTGTCAGATTCTTGTGGCATTAGAATGACCTCACCCTTCAATATAAACATGCCACAGATCTTTGAAATTCCATGAGCAAAGAAGCTTCACATTTCCATCAATCATGCTCAAGACCAATGAGGGAACTGGTTTCACCAGAAGGTCTTGATTATTCCGCATGTCAGAGAGATGCTTAGCAGGAATCACACACATGATGTTTCAATTCAAACAGCTTCCTGCTGAATTTTAGAGAACTGCAGAGTCAGGGTAGCTTCATTCTGACCTTCAGAAAAACCTTTTGATGAAAATTTAGTTTAAGCACAGGTTAGAAATAGTTAATCTATAAGGGATATGTCATAAGTTACTAAGCTGTTCTATAACAAATCTTTCAGGAAAAAAGGATGATTATCTCATCTTTTTAACACTAAGAAAGTAAAATGCTGGTAGGTGGCTATCTTTAAAGCCCCAAGTGAAGGAGATTTTCCACTTTTATTCCTTTCAGTAATAAAGAGCTGCTGGAAGCACTATAGAAATGTTGTTTTTCAGTGACTGTGCCAATATACCTAGGCTTTCTTTCAAGCAGTGAGTGATTCCTTTGAATTATATCTCAGCCAAAAATAGGGTTACTCATAAAATGCATGAATACATTCCAGCTCATAATTGCCAAGTTCCGGTTTTGGATTTTAGTCATAAAGCCTAAGCTCTTTTTATTTTCTTGAAATCTCCTGTTGATACAGCTTTTTTCTTCCTATTTTTCCTTCCCAGCAGCAACCACCCCATTTTTCCTTTTAGTTTTGGATAACACACACACACACACACACACACACACACACACACACACACAGAAGGTACAAGGAATTGCATTATCCATCACAGAGGATTACACACAAAGATTGTCTTATGTGATGAGCCATTGCTAACATAAGGCTTCGATTTGAATGAAATGCTTTCTCATCACATTAAAAAACATCCATTGGCAGTTACTGATAAGCTTAGAATTATTTCTGTAGAGAAATCAGTTTCAGTGCAAGATAAATATATGGAGACTGACAAGTAATTAAGCAGGAGGTTTTTTTTTTCTTTGTGCTACTTGTCAGATATTTGAGGAAGATATTTTAGGAAAACTGCGTTTGGTAAACAGAAAAAATTATACTGGCATTTTCCTCTGCTATTCTGAACTTTAATATCTTTTTTCCTAAGACATACAAACAATGTAATTATTAAGTATAGTACTGGAAATTTTAAAAATTGAGAAAATAACAAATATTCAGTAAATAATTTGCACACAGATGAACAAAATATTTTTAACTTACAAAATAAGAAAATCGAACTCCTTTAGAACAGTACAATTTTATCAGACATAGCTGATATTCACAGTAAAAATGTTGCATTCTTTTAAGCAAAACAAAGAGCTCAATCAACATTCAGTATATTTCTGTTTTCATATTCAAAATTAATAGTGTTCATACATGGAGAAAATGGTCACCTTCCGGGTTTATTAATGGACTATCCAGTTCATACCAACATAAATTTCTCTACCTTCCAGCCTCAAATTGCATATGCATTACCATAGTAGAAGAACTTCAGTAGGAGATGTTGGACCACACAGAATACCATGAGGATACCAGAAAATTAGAAGGAGGTGAAAACTAAGAGGAACACCACTAGATTTCCAATTTTCTCCAGAGCTGATTCTGAGTTGCTGTTGTTGTTTAGTCACTAGGTCCGGTCTGATTCTTTTGCTACCCATGGCCTGTAGCCCACTAGGCGACTCTGTCCGTAGGATTTCCCAGGCGAGATTACTGGAGTGGGTTACCATTTCTTTCTCCAGGGATCTTCCTGATCCAGGACTTGAACCTGCGTCTCCTGCACTGCGGGCAGATTCTTTCCACTGAGCCACCGGGAAGCTCAGTCTGAGTAACATACATCATTTATCATATGCAGAAAAGAAAGCAAATTTAGAAAAAAGAACATTAAAATAGTACAGATTAATTTGTAGATATATCATTGATCCATAAGAAATGCATGATTTTTCTTAAAAACTCTACAGTGCCAAACCAATTCAAGTTGAAAAGATCCTACAGTTATGTTTTTTCCAGACATTTGGCTTTCTATACATTCAGCTGTTATTTAAGTGTCAAAATGTTTGTTACATTTATCATATTTAGGATAAAAATTTTCTTTTCCTCTGCTTACACATGCTGAGATATTATTGTACTGTTCAAGTTCAGCAGAGGCATCCAAAGGCAAGTGCACACTATTTATTATTGTAATGAGAAACTCCTAGCTGCAGTGAAGCCAATGATACAGTACTCTGCTAAAAGCCTAGACTAAGGAAATCTCTTCCCCCACCCCCAACCAGCCCTCTATTCTTGGCTCTCCAGCTCTTCAAAGATGTTAAGAGAAGCATACAAAGCATGGAAAAAGGCATCCCAAAGGAAAAGAAAAAGGCATTCCTTAAAACCTAATTTATTCATATTTTGGTCTTTCCAGAACAGGAAAAGAAACATATATAAACTGTCATACCTGTCTAATGGTATGTCTTAATTTTTCTAATTAAGAGACAGAAAAAGAGTGACTATATCTCTTCCTTACCAAAACATATATTACATAGAAAGTATAACACAAAAGCAGCAGATTCTAAGGAGGAGTAAGAATTATACTCTCAGCAATGTTAACATATTACTTAATAGTGTGTGTGATCTTAACCCACAGTGCTTGCTCCTTTTTTCAGTTCAGTTCAGTTCAGTCACTCAGTCGTGTCTGACTCTTTGCAACCCCATGAATTGCAGCATGCCAGGCCTCCCTATCCATCACCAACTACTGGAGTTCAACCAAACTCATGTTCATCGAGTTGGTGATGCCATCCAGCCATCTCATCCTCTGCTGTCCCCTTCTCCTCCTGTCCCCAATCCCTCCCAGCATCAGGGTCTTTTCCAGTGAGTCGACTCTTCATATGAGGTGGCCAAAGTATTGCAGTTTCAGCCTCAGCATTAGTCCTTCCAATGAACACCAGGACTGATCTCCTTTAGGATGAACTGGTTGGATCTCCTTGCAGTCCAAGGGACTCCCAAGAGTCTTCTCCAACACCACAGTTCAAAAGCATCAATTCTTCAGTGCTCAGCTTTCTTCACAGTCCAACTCTCACATCCATACATGGGGAAAACCGTAGCGTTGATTAGATGGACCTTTGTTGGCAAAGTAATGTCTCTGCTTTTCAATATGCTATCTAGGTTGGTCATAACTTTCCATCCAAAAAGCAAGTGTCTTTTAATTTCATGGCTGCAATCACCATCTGTAGTGATTTTGGAGCCCCCAAAATAAAGTTTGACACTCTTTTCACTGTTTCCCCATATGTTTCCCATGAAGTGATGGGACCAGATGCCGTGATCTTAGTTTTCTGAATGTTGAGCTTTAAGCCAACTTTTTCACTCTCCTTTTTCATTTTCATCAAGAGGCTTTTTAGTTCCTCTACACTTTCTGCCATTAAGGGTGATGCCATCTGCATATCTAAGGTTATTGATATTTCTCCTGGCAATCTTGATTCCAGCTTGTGCTTCTTCCAGCCCAGCGTTTCTCATGATGTACTCTGCATATAAGTTAAATAAGCAGGGTGACAATATACAGCCTTGATGTACTGCTTTTCCTATTTGGAACCAGTCTGTTGTTCCATGTCCAGTTCTAACTGTTGCTTCCTGACCTGCATATTGGTTTCTCAAGAGGCAGGTCAGGTGGTCTGGTATTCCCATCCCTTTCAGAATTTTCCACTGTTTATTGTGATCCACACAGTCAAAAGCTTTGGCATAGTCAATAAAACAGAAATAGATGTTTTTCAGGAACTCTCTTGGTTTTGCAATGACCCAGCAGATGCTGGCAATTTGATCTCTGGTTCCTCTGCCTTTTCTAAAACCAGCTTGAATATCCGGAAGTTCACAATTCACGTATTGCTGAAGCCTGGCTTGGAGAATTTTGAGCATTACTTTACTAGCATGTGAGATGAGTGCAATTGTGCGGTAGTTTGAGCATTCTTTTGCATTGCCTTTCTTTGGGATTGGAATGAAAACTGACCTTTTCCAGTCCTGTGGCCACTGCTGAGTTTTCCAAGTTTGCTGGCATATTGAGTGCAGCACTTTCACAGCATCATCTTTCAGGATTTGAAATAGCTCCACTGGAATTCCATCACCTCCACTAGCTTTGTTCGTAGTGATGCCTTCTAAGGCCCACTTGACTTCACCTTCCAGGATGTCTGGCTCTAGGTGAATGATCACATAGTCATGTTTATCTAGGTTGTGAAGATCTTTTTTGTACAGTTCTTATGTGTATTCTCTTTTAGAGGGCTTAATTTCCTACCAAAGTAAAAGTATGTTATTAACATCTCAAAAATATGGTGCACTTAATGCTCAGACAAATGATTAGGACATATAGGCTAAGAAGGAGACTGTACTGTTTTTAACCGAAGCTGCTGTAGACAAATTAGCACAAGTGACCACAAAAACATCAGGTTGGTGCAAAAGTAATTGAGGTTTTGGACCTTGAATTTTAAATCGTTATAACTAGGCTCAGCCATATCTTTATTAATCAAAATAGGAACCATGACTGGAGAAGGCAATGGCACCCCATTCCAGTACTCTTGCCTGGAAAATCCCATGGACGGGGGAGCCTGGTAGGCTGCAGTCCATGGGGTCGCGAACAGTCAGACATGACTGAGCGACTTCACTTTTTTCACTTTCATGCATTGGAGAAGGAAATAGCAACCCACTCCAGTGTTCTTGCCTGGAGAATCCCAGAGACGGGGGAGCCTGGTGGGCTGCCGTCTACGGGGTCACACAGAGTCAGACACAACTGAAGTGACTTAGCAGCAGTAGCAGGAACCATGACAGTCAACACAATTTTGCCAATGAGAAATAAGTTTGTTTCTTCCTGTAACATAGAAATCTGTGCTTTAAGATCAAATGAACTCTTAGAAAGCATTTTCTGCATACTGCTGGTTGTGGAAGCATTCTCCCTGCAAAATTGTTGTTGAGATGCTTGAAGAAGTGGTAGTTGGTTGGTGAGAGGTCAGGTGAATATGAAGGATGAGGCAAAACTTCATAGTCCAATTCAATCAAATTTTGAAGCATTGGTTGTGTGACGTGAGGTTGGGCATAGTCATGGAGAAGAATTAGGCCCTTTATGTTAATCAGTGCTGGCTGAGGGCATTTTGGTTTTTAGTGCATCTCACTGATTTGCTGAGCATACTTCTCAGATATAATAGTTTTGCCTGGATTCAGAAAGCTGCAGTGGAACAGACCAGAGGCAGACCACCAGCAGTGACAATGACCTTTTTTTGGTGCAACCTTGGCTTTAGGAAGAGCTTTGGAGTTTCTTCTTGGTCCACCCACTGAGCTAGTCATCACCAGTTATAATATAAAATCCACTTTTTGCCACATGTTACATGCCACAATCCAGTTGAAAAATGGTTTGTTGTTGCATTATAGTAAGAGAAGATGACACTTTAAAATGACGGGTTTTTTTTTTTGGTGGGCTCATGAGACACCCACTTATTGAGCTTTCTCACTTTTCCAATTTGCTTCAAATGCCAAATGACCACAGAATAGTCCACTTCAAGTTCGTCAACAACTTCTCCTGTAGTTTTAGGAGGATATGCTTCGATGATGCTCTCCATTGGTCATTGTCAACTTCCAATAGCCAGCCTATTGGAAGGCTCCTCATCGTCCAGGCTCTCTTCTCCTTTGAAAAACTTCTTGAACCACCACTGCACTCTATGTTCCTTAGGAGTACCTGGAGCAAATATCTTGTTAATGTTTCAAGTTGTCTCTGCTGCTTTATGACCCATTTTAAATGAGAGAATTTGCTTTTTGACTAACACCATTTCCATAGTCTAAAAAATATATAAAATAAATAACAAGGAATAATTCATTAGCAAAAGAGCAATAAATATACATTAAAATTATGTATAACACAACCACATTTAAGAATGTATTCCAATATCAAATGGCAAATTTCAACAATGCAAACACTGAAATTTCCTTTGCACCAACCTAATATCTAATAAGAAATCGCTAACACAGCACCACCAAATATGTAATTTGTCTTCCTTACAGTCTTTTCTTGTGATCAGGAATTCTTATTCTTCCTCATTGGATGGCTGAATGGATGGATGGATGAAGCATGTAGTATAGATTAGAATGTGCTGACTTACCTAGACATGCTTCCAGAATGAACCCAACTAATTTGAATCTAGACTAGGGCTAACTTGGAAGACCACACCTAACTCAGCTTACTCAGATTCCTAAAGATGCTGGAGAATTCAAAATACTGTGAAGCCTACAAATATCAGGTTTGATCAGGACAGCTGAAACACATCCCACCTGTACAAATAATTCCCCACAGCTCAGGACCTTTCCAAAGTAATTTGGCAGAAATGCTAATTGTAGCAGAATTTTTAATCACATTCCAGAACAATTATTTCAAATGAGTTTTCTTTTTAATTGAACATTAGAAGAGGAAAAGAATACTTTTACTTTAATGCAATGTTTGATTCCAAATTTTTTCAGTGACTTCTGTTTCATTTCATCTGGTTCCTGTATACTAAAGTGGCAAAACACTAATTTGAGTAGAATCAACTTTTTTCTTATGAAATAAAATGCTATGGTAAGAAGATGTGCCAAAACAATTATCACACTAACCAGACTGTTAAACTCTTATTTTGAAATAATGTATTGGCGTGACCTACTCACTGTTGCAAGTAACTATAGCTTTCAAAAGTTTCCTTTAATAATCTTGGGACAATTTCTTTTAACTCTTCTTATCTATTTTAGCTACTCAGCAAAAATAAGTAAGGATGCTTATACTATATAAAGAACTAGAACCAGTAGCCCACCACAGCACATCATTTATCCTTCTTGGAAATTAAGGAGAAGGATTAGGGTCTCAGGAAAGATAGATAATGTAGAAGAGTAGGTGCCAGGTTGTGGAACAGGGAAGCAGATATCATATTGGTTATGAGATGTGACAAGGCAGGAAATTTTAAACATAAAGTATACAGATTATAAATGTTTTCTTGACATAGCTGAGTTAAAATATAGTGCCTTCATTCAACAGAGTATTTTATATTGACTATTAAGTATAGAAACAGCTCTAAAGAAACAGTGATAGTCAAATACATAACAGATTTTTTTTGGTGGGGTGGGAGGGAGTGCTGTGCCACAAGGCTTGGGGGATGTAGGATCTTAGTTCACTGATGAGGAATTTAATGCAAGTCCTTGTCAGTGAAAGCACAGAGTCCTAACTGCCAGCGTCCAGCCCCGGTGAGTCCAGGGTAATTCAAAGTGGGGACGGAGTCAGTGTCCTAGGAATTAATTGCTTAATTAAAGATATAGAGGGAGATCAGAAAGAAATAGTGTAGTAGGAAAATTAGTGGAGAAAAAGAGCCTGAATAACTTGGTTTATGTGGGATACCAATAAAGCTTCAAGACAAGAAGCTTGCACCACCTATGTAGGCCACCAGCGCCCACTTGAATATCAGAGGGTGCCCTGCTTTGGGCTCCCTCTTGTGTGGTACTTAAAAGCCAGGGCAAAATTAGCAGGCTTGGCGAGCATCCATGCTCCACATGGGAATTCAGCCAGAAAAAAGGGAGAACAAGAAAGAACAACATGGGGGAATCAGTCTTTCCAGAAACTGATCCGTTTTATTTATTTTCAGGTTTGCTTATATACCTTTTGCTACACATAGAGACAAATGGAAATTTTAAAGTCACACAGGGGTCAGCAGTCCTGACCTTTATCAAAATCAGGTGCTTCATATAAATGTATACAAAAAGGTCTTAGGGTTTTTACATCATCTTCTGGCCATGAGGCCTGCTGACATTTTATGATCCTTTCTTTCTGATAACGGTCAGTCAACTTATTTTCCAGGGGTGATTTTTCTTAAACCAGGCACCACCCTCCAAAGGTACTGGATAAAGTTGCATTCCTATAGGGTGAGGGTGTAGTGGGTTACAATTAAGAAAGGAATTTACTTACCCTAAGGTTAACATGATTAATCTTAAAGGTTAATACTTATTTCTCCTATGTTAGTTATATTCATTATAAGGGCAGGGAATATGGAGATTTAGCAGCAAATATTGGCTCAACAAATGAAAAACTCTTCACCAACATGATTTTTATCTTTAGAAAAACCCAATGCTAACTAAGACTTTCAAAATACTCCAAACTCTCTGCCTATTTATGGTTGAGAGGTTGTAAACAATCATGTACATAGTAGCAAGAGTGTGGATAATCCTGTCACACAAGCTAGTCTGCCAGCAGAGAGGTTTGACCTGAGACACCCTTGTCACACCCAGGAATTTTTATTAACTGGAGCTGTAGGTTAACTCCTTCTCCAAGAGAGGTGGGGGACAGCCCCCCATAAAGTCAGAGGTGTAGGTGAGAGCATAAAGCAGTAAAGTAGGCAGACTCTGGTTTGGGGGGTAGATGCTCGGGAACAGGGGGTTTCCTGAGGCTCAATCCTGCCTTTGCATATGCTGAAGCCTCCTCCCTCATGACCTTTGTGATGGGCGGAGTTCCTCATGCTGGGTCCCGGCATCTAACCAATGAACTGCCAGGGAATCCCCACACAACAGATTTTCATTCAAAGTTCTTCTCTGATGAGCATTTATTAAATACCCATTATGTAAAACACTGCTTTAGATGAATCAAGGCAAAGCAGAAACCAAAATTTGTTGTGTTAAAACTTTTACCTAAAAAGTATCATAGCTTTGTACATGAATCATCATTAAGCTTTATCCTGATTCTCTTAGTATTAAAGGTATGTTAGTTTTCTATTGCTGCTGTAACAACTAGAATCTAGTGGGTTAAGGGTTTCCCCAGTGGCTTAGCAGTAAAGAATCTGCTTGCAATGCAGGAGACACAGGCAACAAGAGTTTGATCCCCAGGTCAGGAAGATGACTTGGAAGAAGGCATCTACCCATTTCAGTATTTTTACCTGGAGAATCCCATGGACAGGGGAGTCTGGTGGGCTATAGTCCTTAGGGTCGCAAAGAGTAGACCATGACTAAAATGACTGCAGGCAAACACTCACGGTGGGTTAAACATCATCAATGCATTACCTTACAATTCCATAGGTAAAAAAGGTCTCACTGGGCTAAATTCAAGGTGTTGGCAGGGGTACATTCCTTTTTGAGGAGACAAGAGGAAAAATCAATTTCCTTCAGTTATAGGACTAGTGTCCCAGAGTGCCTAATAGGTGTCAGCTAAGGGTACTTGCCAGCTTCTAGAGACCACCCACATTATTTTGTTCATGGCCACTTTCCTTCATTTTCAAAGTCAGTAACAATGGGTAGATTCCTTCTCAGTTCACATGTCCTGATCTACTCTTCTACTTTCTTCCTTTTGAGTGGCCCATGTGATTAAATTAACCCTACCTAGATAATTGAAGATAGTTTCCCCATCCCAGAGTCCTTAACTTAATCACATCAGCAAAGACTCTTTTGTCCAGTAAGAAAATATTCACAGGCTTAGGTCACTAGGTATCAGATTCTGCCTAACACAAAAAGAACTATAAAAATAGATGCTTTCCCAAACATCCTGAGGCATTCTTTTTGGAGAACATATATTGGAACACCAGCAAAATTTTCATTTTCTTAGAGACAAAACTTAATTGAGTTTTTAAAAAATTTATTCTTCATAAAATGTGATAAACTTCTGATAAAAAAAGATTTTGCAAGTAAAAAAAATTCATTTCCTCTGCCCATGACATCTATCCCATCATAGATCCTAATTATCCTTTAATACCTGGCTCAAATACTGTCAACTTATTTTTTAAAAGATTTCTTAAGCAATATAATTATGAATATAGGAGAATTTTAAACTGGGAAAATGTTATATGAAACTTTTATTTTTAAAGTTTGACTAAAATAGACAATTTTCTACGAATGTAATTGATCCAAATATAAAATTAGGATTGCTGAAAAAACTATTTCCAAAAAGGTATGGGGCCTACATGATTTAGAGATTATTTATTTCATTGCTTAAACTGGAGGGAAATGGAAAGCTACTCAACTTATTTTATGACACGTACATATTCATGGGTTCCAAATATGAAAAAAATATGCCCCCCCCCCCGGGTACTAATCAGTTCAGGCTGCTATAACAAAAATGCCATAAAGTAGGTGGTTTAAACAACATTTATTTCTCACAGTTCTAGAGGCTACTAAGTCCAGAATCCAAGGCACAGGCAGATGGTGTCTGATGAAAGTACTCTATCCTAGCTGGGTGTTTTCTTATTATATCTTTACATGGTAGAGAGAAAAATCATTTCTCTCATGTCTCTTTTTATAAGAGCACTAGTCCTATTTCCGTTGCCTCCACTCTCATGAGCTCCCAAACACTCCACTTCCTGATACCATTATCATACAACTAGGGAGGTTAGGATTTAAATATATGAATTTTAGGGGACATACCCATTGAATCCATAACACACCTTCAAAAGAGATAGTCAAATCTCACATATGAACACAAATGCTAAAATACTAGCACCTCAACTCCATCACTATACTGTAAGACTACTGTGAACAAGTACAGTAAATATAAAATGATGTTTAAATATTAGAACAATAGTTCATCACCTTAACACATAAAAAGGTAAAATGAATGCAACTGTTTCAATAGATTATTAAAATTTTATTAATTAAAATTCTGTTTATTCTTCTAATAGTTAATACATCTTTCTTAAACTTATCAGCTTCAGACTTAATGTTGGAATGAAAAACTAGGGTGATAATACAGAACTAATTAATCATATTATTTTCTCCCATGGGTCCAGGTATATGCAAGATGAAATCGACTTGCTTTCCAATATGAATGCATTCCCATGAATGTCAGAAATAAGTTAAAGATGTCTACCTCTATCCGTAATGACTTAGCACTGCTCTGGTTGCTTTATTCAATTAAATAACACAGAGGGAAATGATTATATGTAAGTTCTGTCAGTTATTTTACTTGGTTGGAGTTTACAGTAGCCCTAATAACAATAACTATTTTTCAATTGTGTTGATTTTTACTTAAATTCTATCTTTTCAAGAGTGAAAATTGCTGCATTTGTTTATTGTTTACAGTTGACACTTGAACAATGAGGATTTGAACTGTTTGGATCCACTTTATACATGTAAATAATTTTCAATAGTAAACACTGCAGTAAGCTAAATTAAGGAAAAAATAATCAATTTTAAAAGTAGGTGAAAAAATTATAAATATACATCAATTCAATCAAATAAATGTTTTTAAGCACTAACTTTTTATTTAAAAATTTATCTGAGTTTTAGAATTCAAATCTTAGATGCTACAAACTACAGTCCTTTCTCAGATTCCTTAAAAATCCTTTGAGATATTTCTTCATTTGTCAGCCTGTGTATGGCTTCCCTGCCTGAAAGATTTAATTCAATCCAATTCAATTCCTTAAGCAAAGAGTAAATTATGACTTGAGGAAATAGCACGAGTCAGTTTTAGGAATTTTCCCTGACTATTAGTTATGTTTTTCATAGCAGATGCCAATATATTAGGAGGAATATATTATAGCACGTCTAGAAAAATGAATCATTGCATTCTTAAGAGTTACTTTGCTTTGTATTTATGATGCAAAAGAGCAGTGGGGTACCTGCAGCTCATTGTTTTCAACATATCACAACACACCAACACCTACATCCACCAACGAATTATTATCACTATAATCATATATAATATTAATTCCAATGTGTATTATTGTAAGGCTAAAAAGCAGAGACAAGCATCCAGTTTAGGGGCAACAGTAGAGGCAGCAATGATACAATGCAGATAGAGAGGATAAGAAGAAAAGGAGAAAACTATAGCAGAAGGAAGAAAAGACCGAGCTGGAGAAGAAAGACTGTTCAGTATTTAAACTCAAGCAAAATGACCAAGGGAGAAATGGACTAAGACCAGTGCTCATCAGACTTGGAATAAAGTAATGACTCAACAGGCTTCCCAGGTGATGCTAGTGGTAAAGAACCTGCTTGAAAATGCAGCAGATGTAAAATGCAGTTTCAGACCCTGGGTCGGGAAGATCCCTTGGAGGAGGGCATGGCAACCCACTCCAGTATTCTTGCCTGGAAAATCCCATGGATGGAGGAGCCTGATGAACTATAGTCCATAGGGTCACAAAGAGTTAGGACACAATTAAAGCCATTTATTAGCACACATGCATCTTCATGCATGCAATAATTAAAACTGGAACACTGCAGCAGAGTTAAAATACATAGGTAATTCCTGAGCCATAAGATGCTGATGTTAAAAAAAAAAAAAAATGCTTATGTACCTCTTGCTTGAGGCTAGGGTTGGTTTTACAGACCTAGGAACAAATCAAAATATTCTTGGCTTTGAAGAAACGAGAAATATAAACCTTGGAAATTAATACTCTTTTGTATTTGTGAATTTAAAGATATATACTACCAGAACCTGCAGTTCCTATATCAAGTCATCTTCAATTTCCTTTTTTAGAAAAGCTAAACAAATAAACAATTGAGTAGTCCACTGAAGGTATTTCACTAAGAAATTTTGCATTCAGCATAAGTATTCTTATATATATCTTTTTGCCTTTTTATACAGTTCATAGGGTTCTCACAGCAAGTATAACTGAATGGTTTGCCATTCTGTCCTCTAGTGGATCACATTTTGTCAGAACTCTCCACTATGACCCATCTGTCTTGGGTGAATTTCCAGATGTTCAAACTGGGTTTAGAAGAGAGGAATCGAAGATCAAATTACCAGCATTCACTGGATCATAGAGAAACCAAGGGAATTTCAGAAAAACATCTACCTCTGTTTTATTGACCATAATAAACCTTTTGACTGTGTGGATCGTAACAAACTGTGGAAAACCCTTAACGGATGGTAATACCAAAGCATCTGACCTGTCTCCTAAGAAACCTGCATGCCAGTCAAGAAGCAACAGAACTGTATAATGGAACAACTGACTGGCTCAGGATTGAGCAAGGAGTAGGACAAGGCTGCTTATCGTCACCCTGTTCATTTAATTTATATGTAGGGCACATCATACAAAATGCCAGGCTGAAGGAGTTACAAGCTGGAATCAAGATTGCCAGGGGAAATATCAACAACTTCAGATATGCAGATGATACCCCTCTAATGGCAGAAAGTGAAGTGGAACTAAAGAGCCTCTTGATGAGGGTGAAGGAGGAGTGTGAAAAAACCAGCTTAAAACTCAATATTAAAAAAAACTAAGATCATGGCATCTGGTCCAAACACTTAATGGAAAATAGAAGGTGAAAAGATAGAAGCAGTGACAGATTTCCTCTTCTTGGGCTCTAAAATCACTGTGGATGGTGACTAGAGCCATGAAATTAGAAGATGATTGCTTCTTGGCAGGAAGGCTATGACAAACCTAGACACAGTGTTAAAAAGCAAAGACATCACTTATCCGACAAAGATTCATAGTCAAGGCTATGGTCTTTCTGGCTATGGTCTTTCTGGTATGGATGTGAGAGCAAGAACATAAAAAAGGCAGAGCACTGAAAAATTGATGCTTTCAAATTGTGGTGCTAGGGAAGACTCTTGAGAGTCCCTTGAACTGCACAGAGATCAAACCAGTGATTCCTAAAGGAAATCAACCATTAATACTCATTGAAAGGACTGATGCTGAAGCTGAAGCTCCAATACTTTGGCCACCTATGTGAAGAGCCAACTCACTGGAAAAGACCTTGCTGGGATATCTTTTCTGCCTCTTGTGAGGTTATAGTCACAGGAAGTAGATTCTCACCAAGTATCAAATCTACTGGACCATTGATCTTGGAATTCACATCCTCAAGACTTGTGAGAAATAAATTTCTGTTGTTTATAAGCTATCTGGTATAGGGGTGCTAGAGAAGCATAAAAAAAACAATAGAAGTGGTTATGGTAAAGAAAAAATAATGTCTTAAAAAGTTCTTTATGAAAGTGAGAGTGAAAAATAGACTGAGACACTGATATATGAATTACTTCCTGGGGTTATATACATAAAAAAATTAGGTAAAATCATATAATAAATGAGTATAAGTACATAATAGTACACACTCAGTTGGTAGCTTTACAAAGAAGTTAAGAGCTAATAATAGACTGTTTTAAATATATTTTCATTAAATTATGTATTTAAAATGATAACTACCTACCAAATATCCTGCTACAGATACAGTGATTTGTACTTTATGCAATGTCATAATAACAGCTTAAATAAGCACTATTCTCTTATCTAGAAAATGAAATTTTAGTATACAAAGAAATTTCTCAGAAATACTTAATTTTACCTTCTTAAGCACCCTATTATATCTTTTCTATTCAAGGATAATATAAAAATGTAAGTCTCTCTATATGTTGATAGCAACTTCTACTTTTAAATGGTGTGCTCTCAGTCGTGTCCAACTCTTTGCAACCCTATGGACTGTGGCCTGCTAAGCTCCTCTGTCCATGGAATTTCCCAGGCAAGAATACTGATGTGGGTTGCCATGCCCTTCTCTAGTTTACATAAGTTACCCTAATTTAAACTTTCAAAGGGATAAAAGAAATCCTTTGAAAAAAAAATCCACTAGATCAAAGAGCAATATCTCAGAAAAATGAATTATTTTTTTCTTGTTGCCCTACAAGTAGTAGCTGGCCTTCTGTAAAGAATCAATGAAGGAAAATAAATTTCTCGTTTGCATGCTTTCAGAGTAGATGCCTGATGGCAGTTTTCCCTAAGCTTTTCTGCATTCAACAGACTTTCTGAGCTGAATATCTTATGTAAGCCAAAACTGATTCCAATGAAGGGTAGTTCACAAAAAAAGAGTAAAGATCAATTGTCTTGCTAATTAAGAGAGCAAGAAAATCAATAAAATGATGACTTTTATATTATCTTTATTTACTAGCAGTGTCTATTCCAAATGAAGCCTTGGCTCCTATGAATAAAAGTAAGTCATTTTGGCAGAATGTACCTTTCTCCTAAAGGAAGAGAGAGGAAGGAGCAGGGAGAGAGGGAAGGTGGGAAGGAGGCAGGGAAGAGCATAACTTCTAGAAGATGGTTGCAACTGCAGATTGTGAATAACTATAAACTTTTCATTAAGAAGTTCCTTAAATCAATTAAAGAACAATTTGACTCAATCCAACAAGATTAAAGAAAGAACATTCAGCTTATTGTCATTTATAATACATTCACAAATTAATATGCATCCCTAAGTTGGAAAATGTGACCATTACTATCATAAAATGATTAAACAAATATGGAGAGAAATAGGAAAAATAAAGTGATGAAAGGGTTTCCATCAATCCAAAAAAACAATGCTTTATTGATTTATTATCTTCCTCCAATTTGGAGTAGAGTGGGACTAAATTCTAAGAATTTTTTTTACTTTGATTCTTTTCCAGACTACCTGAAATGATCTTCCTTAAATAAAAATTCATGCTTTTTTATAGGAGTCATTGTCATAAGATGATTTCATTGTTTTTAAGAAGCAGGAAAAAAATAAAATAACCAATTTGGGGGAAGTAACTGTTTTCACACAAATCTGGACTCTGTTGAGGCTTTCCTTTCCAATATATTAAAGTTTTTGGCCACGAAATAACATGATTATTGTATCAACATTACCTAACCAAGAATTCTAGGTCAAAAGTAGTTATTTTACAGAATTTGCTTTTTTAGATTCATTTTAGAAGTGCATTTTGCCAAGTGCTCTCACATCCCCAAGTTCATATACATAGCAATAATTCTTAAAGGGTTAGAAACAAAATCCAACCTAAATTTCATCTTATTTTCAAGAGTCCAGTCACTTGTTGATGGTGAAGGAAAGTATGGAGAAGAAAACAAAAATATAAAGGAAAAATAGCCCATATTTTCTTCCCAGTCAATCCTAAAGGAAACCAACCCTGAATATTCATTGGAGAAACTGATGCTGAAGCTGAAGCTCCAATACTTTGGCCACCTGATGCTAAGAACCAATTCACTGCAAAAGACTCTGATGCTGGAAAAGATTGAAGATAGGAGGAGAAGAGGGCAACAGAAGATGAGATGTTTGGATGGCATTACCAACTAAATGGACATGAGTTTCAGCAAACTCTGGGAGATAGTAAAGGACAGGGAAGCCTGGTTTCCTGCAGTCCATGGATCACAGAGTCAGACACGACTTAGTGATTGAAGAACAACAATCAATAAGTAGCAATAACATTAATACAAATGACCAATAAACATGTGTAAAATGTTCATCTTTGTCAAGTTTTTAGTGAAAAAAAAAAGAAATGATAGACAAAAGTCAGCACAAAATCTCTGCATAGTAGATTTTTCTTTATCATTTTTCATAATTTCCAAGATTTCTAAAAACAACGTATGCTGCTTTAGAAACTATAAAAAAGTAAATGTTATTAAAAAATATAATCCATTCCTACTGCATAAAATAAGATTGTACAAAATATTTCATATTTCTACTTACCATTCAAAGGTATCTACTGATCAGTTTTTATACTTTCTTCTGATCATTTTTCTATTTATTATCATAATTTAGAGAACGTTTTTGAGTTTGTTCTGTAAGCTCAATGTTACATCCTTTTTTCTTCGATATGAATATCTTCCTCATACAATTTCTTCCCAGAGTATGTCATACAAGTATTTAGATTAGACTACATGAGATAGCCATTTCTGTAGGTTAAAATGATTAAATATCAGCAATATCATATGGTTCAAATGAGTAGTTGTAACCTAAATCATAGTGGTAATGAAAGCCACAAGTAAAACAAAGCAATAGCCCTTTCTAGAACAATGTATATATTATTTTTTAAGTTTACTTACAGAAATATCACACAAGATGTTTAAACATGAAAACATTTTAAACAAATAGACAGCAAAGTTCTATGAATAGATAAAATACTAAGTTGCCCATTCATTTCCAGAGTTTTGTTGCTTCAGAGGAAACCTTGGGAAGTCAGTTACATAACCATGGATGGAATCTTGTTCTGTGACCATGGTAGTGTGGCTTCATGTCAAAACTGAAGTTCAAATGCTGGTCAGGGATATGGCAAAGATCCAAGCTACACTGAGGATGTCACTTTCAGTCATTGCTGTGACTCAGTGACTGGGTGCAACCATAACATGTCTGCACTCTGTAAATAAAACTGAATTCAGCTAATAGGAAAGCTAACCAGAAACATAGTATAGAGTACTCAGTAGTTTATCTCTTTAGGATCATTTGAGGGGTGCCAAAAGCCAAGTATTCAAAAATATCTTTCCTGTGTTTGTCTAACTTCGCCATTATTGTTGACTCCTTTCTTTTTGTTTTTTTAAACTGTTTAGTCTGTGGTACTTTAAAATATAAATATCACTGAGGGTAACACAATAAGATAGAAGTTAAGTGCTACCTCTTTTCTTTAAAAAAGGCAAACAAGAACATGAGTCATCAGAAAAAAGTAGGGACAAAGTTCACAAAGGGGAGTTGGACCATTAATGATCAATCTGTTTCCTACACAATTTTCCATAATGACTGTTGCCTTTCATTTCATTCAGTGATAAACCATCTGATCTTAGATTTTAGAAGCCCAGGAAAACATCCAAATAATATTTGGGTTATATTCCAAAAAGATCTCTGACTGAACTCAGAGTGTACCATATAGACATCCTAAACTACTCCTAACTGTGGTAATATTAGAAACCCTTATGGTATATATTATTAAGGGTCCTTGCCCAGTCCATACTTTTCCATATTTCAGAACTGCCCCATTACATGCAGCTGGAGTCTAGCAATATGCCTGCATTTCATATCTTACACACCACTTCACAGCCAAATGAACCAATGATAGATCACCATCGATAAGCCAAAGAAGAATTCATTAGAATCTTTCTTCTAGGAATATAAAACTGGCATTTAATCAGGTTAGTTAATCTGACAGTGGAAGAGCTAATGTAAGCTCAGGAAGTATATCCTGACCAAGACTGGGATACCTTAGGAGAAATAAAGGCAGTCAACAAAGGCAGACATGCAGAGAAAAATAGAGATGAGAAGCTATGTGGTTCCCAAGAATGATTAACACAAAGTCCCCTTTGGTGGATTTCTAGTTCCTGATTCCAGCACTTTTTTTTTTAATTTTAAATTTATTTATTTTAATTAGAGGCTAATTATTATACAATATTGTATTGGTTTTGCCATACAACAACATGAATCCGCCACAGGTGTACACGTGTTCCCTATCCTGAACCCCCCTCCTACCTCCCTCCTCATACCATCTCTCTGGATCATCCCAGTGCACCAGCCCCAAGCATCCTGTATCCTGCATCGAACCTGGACTGGCGATTCATTTCTTATATGATATTATACATGTTTCAATGCCATTCTCCCAAAGCATCCCACCCTCTCCCATAGAGTCCAAAAGACTGTTTTATACATCTGCGTCTCCTTTGCTGTCTCACATACAGGGTTATCGTTACCATCTTTCTAAATTCCATATACATAAGTTAGTATACTGTATTGGTGTTTTTCTTTCTGGCTTGCCTCACTCTGTATAATCGGCTCCAGTTTCATCCACCTCATTAGAACTGATTCAAATGTATTCTTTTTAATGGCTGAGTAATACTCCATTGTGTATATGTACCACTGCTTTCTTATCCATTCATCTGCTGATGGACATCTAAGTTGCTTCCATGTCCTGGCTATTATAAACAGTGCTGCGATGAATATTGGGGTACACATGTCTCTTTCTATTCTGATTTCCTCAGTGTGTATGCCCAGCAGTGGGATTGCTGGGTCATAAGGTAGTTCTATTTCCAGTTTTTTAAGGAATCTCCACACTGCTCTCCATAGTGGCTGTACTAGTTTGCATTCCCACCAACAGTAAGAGGGTTCCCTTTTCTCCACATCCTCTCCAGCATTTATTGCTTGCAGACTTTTGGATTGCAGCCATTCTGACTGGTGTGAAATGGTACCTCATTGTGGTTTTGATTTGCATTTCTCTAATAATGAGTGAGGTTGAGCATCTTTTCATGTGTTTATTAGCCATCTGTATGTCTTCTTTGGAGAAATGTTATTTAGTTCTTTGACCCATTTTTTGATTGGGTCATTTATTTTTCTGGAATTGAGCTGTAGGAATTGCTTGTATATTTTTGAGATTGGTTGTTTGTCAGTTGCTTCATTTGCTATTATTTTCTCACATTCTGAAGGCTGTCTTTTCACCTTGCTTATAGTTTCTTTTTTTGTGCAGAAGCTTTTAATTTTAATTAGATCTCATTTGTTTAATTTTGCTTTTATTTCCAATATCCGGGGAGGTGGGTTATAGAGGATCCTGCTGTGATTTATGTTGGAGAGTGTTTTGCCTATGTTCTCCTCTAAGAGTTTTATAGTTTCTGGTCTTATGTTTAGATCTTTAATCCATTTGAGTTTATTTTTGTGTATGGTGTTAGAAAGTGTTCTGGTTTCATTCTTTTACAAGTGGTTGACCAGTTTTCCCAGCACCACTTGTTAAAGAGATTGTCTTTTCTCCATTGTAGATTCTTGCCTCCTTTGTCAAAGATAAGGTGTCCATAGGTGTGTGGATTTATCTCTGGGCTTTCTATTTTGTTCCATTGATCTATATTTCTGTCTTTGTGCCAGTACCATACTGTCTTGATGACTGTGGCTTTGTAGTAGAACCTGAAGTCAGGCAAGTTGATTCCTCCAATTCCTCCAGTTCCATTCTTCTTTCTCAGGATTGCTTTGGCTCTTCGAGGTTTTTTGTATTTCCATACAAATTGTGAAATTATTTGTTCTAGCTCTGTGAAAAATACCACTGGTAGCTTGATAGGGATTGCATTGAATCTATAGATTGCTTTGGGCAGTATCCTCATTTTCACTATATTGATTCTTCCAATCCATGAACATGGTATATTTCTCCATGTATTAGTGTCCTCTTTGATTTCTTTCACCAGTGTTTTATAGTTTTCTATATATAGGTCTTTAGTTTCTTTAGGTAGATATATTCCTAAGTATTTTATTCTTTTCGTTGCAATGGTGAATGGGATTATTTCCTTAATTTCTCTTTCTATTTTCTCATTATTAGTGTACAGGAACGCAAGGGATTTCTGTGTGTTGATTTTATATCCTGCTACTTTACTATATTCATTGATTAGCTCTAGTAATTTTCTGGTGGAGAATCCAACAACACATTAAAAAGATCATACACCATGACCAAGTGGGCTTTATTCCAGGGATGCAAGGATTTTCAATATCTACAAATCAATCAATGTAATACACCACACCAACAAATTGAAAAATAAAAGCCATATGATTATCTCAATAGATGCAAAGAAAGCCTTTGACATACTTCAACATCCATTTATGGTAAAAACTCTCCAGAAAGCAGGAATAGAAGGAACATACCTCAACATAATTAATGCTATATATGACAAACCCACAGCAAACATTATCCTCAATGCTGAAAAATTGAAAGCATTTCCCCTAAAATCAGGAACAAGACAAGGGTGTTCACTTTCACCACTACTATTCAACATAGTTTTGGAAGTTTTGGCCACAGAAATCAAAGCAGAAAAAGAAATAAAAGGAATCTAAATTGGAAAAGAAGAAGTAAAACTCTCACTGTTTGTAGATGACATGATCCTCTACATAGAAAACCCTAAAGACTCCTCCAGCACTTCATCAATGGTCCTTTACTGTACTTTGAGACTATGGATCCCACGGGTACCTTTGATACCTTACAATATATTGCCATTTAACTATTAATTTGAGGATGTGGTTAATAACTGAAGCTACAACAACAAAACCAGCAGACCAATACTAGCAAACATTATAGAGTACCTCTAAACATCAAGTAGTACTCAAATATGTAAGATTTTCTATTTTATATTCACAGTGACCCTCCGTGATATGTCAGGACCATCCCCAAATTCATGTCTGGCAGCATCAGAGTATGAGCTCAAGTACATGACAATGGCTATGTGGTGTTTAACTATAGAGTATATGCAGAGTTCCATACAGTATAGCATCAGGCCATCTGTATCCGATTCAAGTGTCATTAAAACAAAAGAACAACAAAAATAACAACAAAAACAGTTCCTTGGCCCGGACATGTCTACAGATAAACAGTTCATAGAAGGTAGAAATTTTCAGTTACTCCAATAATTTTTATGCATATTTTGAAAACCAATGATCTAACCAGAAGATATGAGTTGAGGGCTGCTATCAGGGTTTTGGTGGCAGTATCAATAAATATTGCTTTTGAATTGCAGTGCTGAAGAAGATTCTTGAAAGGCCCTTTGAAAGCAAGGAGATCAAAGCAATTAATTCTAAAGGACATCAACCTTGAATATCATTTGAAGGTGAAGCTCCATTACTTTTCCACCCAATGAGAAGAGCCAACTCATTGGAAAAGATCCTGAAGCTGGGAAAGATTGAAGGCAAAAGGAGAAGGGATTGAAGGCAAAATCAGAGGATAAAATGGTTGGATGGCATCACCAACTCAAAGGACATGAATTTGTGCAAACTCTGGGAGACAGTGGATGACAGAGGAGCTTTGTGTGCTACAGTCCATGGGGTCGCAAAGAGTTGGACATGACTTAGTGACTCAGCAACAACAACAACAACAATCAATAAGTATCAGTGTCAGAAGTAGATGTAGGGTTAGGTGAGGATATAGGGTTAGGGGAGGGCAACAATACACAGTGGATGAAGGATTTCACTTCCATTACAATCTCCTTGGTCCCTCAGTAGCATTCAACATGCCATCCGAGCACCTAATTTTGGGGAATTCAAAGTATGGGAAAGAAGTGGTGGGCTCACAAATGAAAAGAATTTAGATTGCCCTGGGGGCCAATATCGGTTGTATAAATCTTCAGTCCCGATAGAAGCATACAAATTCACTATGGTTTTTCCAGTGGTCATGTATGGATGTGAGAGCTGGACTGTGAAGAAGGCTGAGCGCCGAAGAATTGATGCGTTTGAACTGTGGTGTTGGAGAAGACTCTTGAGAGTCCCTTGGACTGCAAGGACATCCAACCAGTCCATTCTGAAGGAGATCAGCCCTGGGATTTCTTTGGAAGGAATGATGCTAAAGCTGAAGCTCCAGTACTTTGGCCACCTCATGCAAAGAGTTGACCCATTGGAAAAGACTTTGATGCTGGGAGGGATTGGGGGCAGGAGAAGGGGACGACAGAGGATGAGATGGCTGGATGGCATCACTGACTCAATGGACGTGAGTCTGATGAACTCCAGGAGTTGGTGATGGACAGGGAGACCTGGCGTGCTGCGATTCATGGGGTCGCAAAGAGTCGGACACGACTGAGCAACTGAACTGAACTGAACTGAACCTAGAAAAACAAGGGACTTCAAAGTAATAATTTCTATATCATAACATTCCATTCTGGACACCATGCACATTTTCTTTCTCAAATACGTAATTGTGATTTTCTTCTTTTTCACAACCACAGGGATTTTCTGACATACTTATAATTTGTGCAGATGGAACCATTTCTTTCCTAAAGAGGGGGAAGTCTTTCCTGTCATATTTTATTGGTTCTTCTAGTCATTAAATTTGACAGGCTAC
Organism: Redunca redunca; assembly: GCA_006410935.1. NCBI lineage: Eukaryota > Metazoa > Chordata > Mammalia > Artiodactyla > Bovidae > Redunca > Redunca redunca. Next base: position 589,784 of record SJYQ01000939.1, on the reverse strand, counting down.
AAATCCCCTGTTTACCATTAAGCAGACTGTGAATAACAAGAGAGTATTAAGCATTTCTGGCTCACAGATTGCAGTTGGACAATCAATAGGACCATCATTCCAGGAAAATTATTGCTGTAGTTGAAAGGGAGGGATGATCATCAAGAAGAATTGCATGTTCCCTTTATATGTGAATTTAGAGGGGGCAAAGCCTAAAAATAAAAAGTAGGACAGTTCACAGTTGCAAACATTTTGATTAATAATAATGATAAAGGAAGGCAGGAAATAAATGGCTGGGACTGAGACAGAAGATGTGGCCTATCTTCAGGGTATTATTTTCTCAACAGTATAAGGCATGGGAAACATTGCATCTAAATGTAATAGTACTACTTAATCTTAAGACCAAATGCACAAATCACTCATTAATTTTTTAAAAAAATTGTATATTGTAGTGTTTATCTATAAATGAGTTGATTATATTTTTAGAAATCATGGAAAATGTGTAGACGCTGATGTCATTGTACTTTGGCTTTACTAAGGATGCTTATTGTGAACCAAGTTCTTTCCTCCCTTGGCTCCAGCATTAGACTACTGCTCCCTCCCACACCACCCACCTACTGACTCCCTCCCTGAGACACAAACACTCTAGATCATAAGGAAAATATGTTTCTAAAGATTTAAATCTGCTGTCTTTATTGTAGACAAAATTAGGTTCTTAACTAAGACATTTCAAAATCCTCTGTAGTTTTCCTACATGGCTCCTCTTATGAATGGAATGAAAAAATTATTTATAATTATTAATTTCATGTTTGTGTCTGTTTTACATGAGCTCCATGAGGGTGAGAACCTTGCCTTTTTTTTTTTTTTTTTCACCTCAACAACTATGAACCCTAGTCCATTGAACAATGCCAGGAATCTGGGAATTAACAAGTATGTGTAAGTGCATTGTGTGTATGTGTGTATATATGTATGTGTATAAATATATTATTTTGAATGATGCATTCTCATCTGACAATCTTTTACTCATTGTCATTGAATGCTTTTGACTTAAAAAAAAATGTGACAACCTTTTTCAATGGTTCACTTAATTCAGCTTATTCAAGAAGCCAGAAGATTTCTATTTTCTCTCCAATGCACAAAAATACATGATTTAACCCCACCCCCCCAAAAATAAATAAGTCCAGTTTAAGTTTGTTAGGACACAGTGATATAACTCTTTCAGTCTTCATTATCCATATCTCAGTGACCCTAAGAAATCCCAAACCTTGTGTTTTTGTTTTCTTGTTTTAAATTATTTTTCTTTTGACTAAACTCTGTCTCTTCCCTTAAGGCCAACGTCCCAATGTTTCCAGTGTAGCTCCTAGGCCTGTACCTATCTCCCTACAGAATCACAATATCTTAAGAATTGAGGTTTTATCAGGCACCCCAGAGAACACTAACACACACTTGCAGAGTCATTACTGAATGGTCAGGGCAGAGTGTATGGAATGGGGACAATATTTGCAATTAGTATTTCCAATACTGACATTCTTTCATGCTGTTTTCCTCCTTATTTGTCAATGGCCCCAGGATACTGGATAGGTGGGAGAGTGCACTTCACAAACGAGTTTAGCAAAGTTTTCCATATTTCCTTGTTCAGAAGCTTTGATTTCTGTTAAGTCATGTGTAGTTCCACTAAGCCATCGTGTTCAGCACACAGAGTACCCCTTGGGATGTCCATTACTTGGAGTCAAATTTGTGAATCCGAGGGCTGGGCACATGGTTTGAATTAAATGCCACATCTAGACATTTCAGCAGGATTAAAGCATAGAAGAAGAAGACAGCAAGAAATGACAACTCTTCCTTTGGTAATCACTTACAATTTCTTAGCACCCTACCAAGTGTGTATTAAAAAGTCTATCAAAGAGCATAATGAAGTTGACAAGTCCATAGACATATTTATTTTACTTGTATATTAATTTTAATTGAAAAAAATTCAAAAATATTTTAACCACTTCCTGTCAAAAAAAATTCAAAATCATTTTCCTTCAGTAAATTAAAAAAGAGGAGATAAAGGAGAAAGATAAAATTAAATAGCACTTTGAAAACAAGTGAGAGATAAAGGATAGAGAGATAAGACATAAAAAGGAAAACTACTGAATAACAAAATACTACTTTGTACGACTGACAGAAAATAGAAACAAAAAGCATAATCCCAGTTTTACAAAAGTAAATCTCTGCATAACTTTGGAATAAGATTAGAGCTATGAAGCACTTTAATTGAAAACTCTGTAAACACAGAATAGAGGCATATTTTAAATTGAAGATCCAAGGAGAAGTCACAACTCATTTCTCGGCTTCATGGGGTTTTCAAGCCAGAAAGTGATGATTCCAAGATTTCTAGAATCTTGGAATAATCATAAAAGAGAGGAAAGATAAAATCTCACCTTTCTTCTCTAATGAAGTTTACAGATTCTCATTGTTCAAAGATGGAAGCCTCCCCGCTCTTCTTGGGTCTGACAAAGAAGGTATTATTCAGGCACATGCAAGCCCATACACAAAATTCATGGCAAGAAACTGTTATTTCCTAATTGATGCTAGCTGAAGAAAGAATTTTAGTCCTTTAAGGGCAATGAAAAAGCCTCCTTTATTACAGTGCCCCAGAACATTCATGATATAGAGATGAGTTAGCATATACTTATCAGACAATCAAATATAAGCCTTTTACTATGACTTAACATCATTTATTCCTTCAGAATTTCAGAAATCTCAGGTCAGCCATTCTCCAGCAACCAACGTACAACTGAGGTGCCATGGAAGGACATCTGCCCATACTTCGCCTTTCAGAAAATAAAAACCATGACGCTGCCTAAGGTAGATTATCCAGACTCCGTTGTGATAGTCAATATTGCTTTAATTCGCAAAATCTATGCCAGTGGACTTGAGTTAATAAACATTTGTAAGCTGGTGTTACCTTACATTCCACATTATTTGGATAATGAGTGGTCATTTTTCCACCCAACACACCTAGAGTTCACTGATGGCAGCTTTAATATACTTTATCTAGGTTAATGTCAATAAACATCTTGAAAAGTATAAATTTTCATCATTTGTTTTCAGATAAAGAAACTGAAATTAAGTGTTTTTAAGTTAGACAGAGTCTGCTAGTAACATCTCCAGTTACTTTTCTTCTTTTTTAGTTAGCAGAATACTAATGTTGGTTTTGGAAAAGTTCCCACCTAAACATCATTTTTCTGACTCCTGTGCTGATATGGGTAGTCACGTAATAATATTTCTGGATGATAAGATATAAGTGGATTTATTGGGAAGTATTTCTGGGAAAGCACCTTACATAGGAAATGGATTCATTCAATACCGCACGTGTCCTCTTTGCCCTTGGGACATTTCCCTTACTTCCCGCCAGAAATGAAGAGCTCTGGCAACCATCTTGAGCTGGCTATGAGGGAAAAGTCAAGAAAATCAGCCTGAATTCCTTGAGACTTCTAACTGCATACTTCTGAATTTCTTGCTTTGAGGCAGTAATGTAACACCTATGTCACTTAAACTACAGTTCTAGGATTTTCTGTTAAATGCGGCTGAACTCTGTCCAGTGATAGGCGAAAGGTTCGATAGCTATAAAATAATGTAACTTCTTCTGATTCCATATTCAATAAAGAAAACTAAGAGTAGGATTTCTCAATGCTAAAACAGCTAGTCAAAGTATTGATAATATTTAAGGGCTTACATGCAGGGTTAGAATTACCCTTTAGACATCAGTGTCCCATGATGCAAAAACATGTTCTTACTGCACTCCTTCTTGTTTGTATTCAAGCATTCATCAAGTATTATTAAAAACTTATTAGCAACAGATAATGTGTTCCAAGGACTAAAAATGTGACCACTACCAAGCCGCTTACAGTCTAGTTTCGTAGATATCTCAAATAATTAAGTGAAGAATTACTGTAATTGTGAAGACATAATAAAGAAATCTATTGTAGTCTATGGTATCAGAGAAGGCTTTGGAGATGTTAAAAAATAAACTGAGGCATATTTAAATTTTCAAGAGTTTATTTGAGCAAACATCAATTCTAACTGGGTAGTATCAAACCAAAACAGTTTATGAGCATTCTGCCAACAGAAGCTAAGGTGAAGATTGTTATGGAGAAGATGCAGAAGCAAAGCAAGACAATTATTTGATTGATTATAGCTTAGTGTTACTAGCTCAGTCGTGTCCAACTCTTTGCGACCCCATGAACTGTAAGGTGGGCTCCTCTGTCCATGGGGTTCTCCAGGCAAGAATACTGGAGTAGGTTACCATTCCTTTCTCCAGGGATTATGGCTTAATTCATTGCCTTATTTAAGAAAATATGTGTGGCTGTTTATGACTGTTCTTAGGTTTAGATTTCTTCACCTTGAGATATTTTCAGGAATTTACTGTTTTAGGTTTTGGTTTGATTATTTAGATGCTGGGGCACGAGAGCTACTGTAGTCTCCAATGGCCTTTTCAGTTGAATTACTTTAATACTGAGAGCGTAACATTTGTGCCAACTTCTGAAAAATAAGTGTTTATGAACCAGGTGACTAGAGAGAGCAAATATTCAGACATGAGAAACAGTATGTGTAAAGGTCGTGAGGTTTAATAAATAGGGAGAAGTGGTTCACAGTTAAGATGGAGAAACAGGCTATAATATAGGACCTTTTAAGTGGTTCTGAGATTTTACACTTTATCACAAAAAATATTGGAAACCATGGAACACTATGGAGGTGGGTCATAACGAAATGGCTTTTGGGATAAAAGGGAAAACACCCTAATGAAGTATTTAAACAAATGGTTTGGAGCAAGACAAGAGGAAGCTGTACTATTAGTTAAATATTATTATTATTGTAGTAGTTCAAGCAAAAAAAAAATGGTGAATTAAATACAATGGTAACAGAGGAGTGGAAAAGTAGACAGATTTGATATATATTGAGGAGGAAGTTGCTTCTGGATATAATGGCTAACTGGATAGCAGAGGGCTAAGAATGATTAGAGTGACTTCCTTCTGAGTGGGTATTGTTATAAAATATCAAGATAGAGACTGCAGGAGAAGGAAAGATTTCTATGGAAAAGAGCTTTCATCCAGTGTTGAGTTTGAGGAATGTATAACACATGCAAACATAGATATTGAGGAAGCAGTTGATAAAAAGTGTGAGAAGTCTGTGGTGGTGTTCTAACTGTGGATGTGACCACATATAATGAACAACATTATATATGTTTACTGACACACTTTTACTCCTTTTGTTAGAAGCCCCCTGTATAATCAGCAAGCAGGTTTTCACTGATGAGAATTAGGTAGAGCATTGCATCTTCATCCATCCTACCAGTTTTGCATAATTCTCCCTCTCTTGATAATTCCAAACAAGGTACTTAACAAGTGAACTCTGAGAAAGCACCTTCATCTTTGAGCACTGTATCCACCTCCTGTAATCTCTTACATAATTGTTAGAAGAGTCACACCAGTGACTTAATGAACACATAAATGTTCCAGGAACTGATGCATTTTTTTGTATATGTAATTCCTAACCATCTGAACAGTTCCATGAAGAAATATTTCCAACACCATTTTTTTTAATTGTCACCTTGATTATTTAACTTTCATGAACAAGAATGAATAAATGTATAACTGAATCACTGTGGTACAGCAGAAATTAACACAACATTGTAAGTCAACTACACTTAAAAATAATTTAAAAAAAAAAGCCAAGGGTGTCATTAGGTTCATTATTAGTAATGTTTATTCTGGTTACTTACTTATCCCGTGTTTGCTGGATTTTCCTACTTTAAACATACAATTCTTCCTCAAAGAATTAAGCTGAGAAAATACTTTGAGTCCATGAAAACGTCATAACCCCTCAACCCTCCCCCAACATTCACCATATATTCAGCCAATGATGAATTTTGTCTGCATTATTTATGGCAATGATGGCTGTCATATGGTACTTTTCTTTCAATCTGTCTACATTTGTGAGTTGGCATTCTACTGAAAAATAAGAGCTTTCCCTTCCTCCTATCTATTTTATATCTTATAAAATATATCTTATATTTACATCTATTTTATATCTCAGAAGCCGTTTAAATTCATGGATTTTAAAATTTTTTATTGTTGTAAAATGTGGGGTTTAAAAACCCTCAATCCTCTGTGTATTGTTACTTATGACATTTCTAATGTGATATAAACTCCATCTCAGAGACTCATTTTTTGCTAGGTAGTCTGCAAATTTTAATTTCAAAAATGTTTTTCACATAATGTCCTCCAGAATTAAATATGATTAGCTTTTGGATCAAACACTGGTTTGGAATACCCAAAGCTTCCACCTATTGGGATGGATGAGCATGGATGTTGAGTAAAAGAGTGAATTTAGTCAGAAATATCCAATATAAACTTTACACAGAACATTCTTAGTGTATCTAAGTCATAACCTTGATTCTTCTTCTTTTTTTATTTATTTTAGTTACAAGAAAATTATTTTACAATATTGTGCTGATTTTTTGCCATACATCGACATGAATTACCCTTGGGTGTACATGTGTCCCACCATCCTGAACTCCCCTCCCACCTCCCTCTCCACCCTATTCCTCTGGGTTGTCCCAAGAACCAGCTTTGACTGCCCTACTTCATGCATCCAATACCATTTTGCAGGTAAGGAAATGGAGATTCGGAGAGGCACCTTGATCAAGATATTCCTAGGGTGAGTGGGAAGCTTGTCTTCCTTCCATCCTCAGTCTCTCAGACTCCCACAGCATCCCTATCTGTTCCCACTGAGGAGCTGATAAAAAGTGTTCCACGGTAGTGATGGAAACAAGTACCAGCTCTTCTTAAATTAGCCCCAAATACTACATGCAAATATTCCACAAGTGTTTCAGAGAGTGTTGAGTTTCTTTCCTGAGGAAAGCTATATTTAGAGATAAGATATGGGTGATGTTCAGAATGTAATGGCAAGACTAAATTTTATATTTACTCCCTTTGTTTACCTTATAAGAGAGATGAACATTAGAGGCCTCCGTTGCATTACTTTAAAAGCTAATCCTTCAAAATAGGCCTAAAAAGTCCATCTGTTTTAATAAAAATCTCAGTAGGATGTTAACTTAGGAGTAGCTGTGATGAATGGCAACTTAATTTCTACAGAAATAGCAAGATGCTTTGTGCACAGTATGATAGCTAGGTCATGATTCAGTGCTTACTGCCTTCAAAAATTTGGCATATTAATGGGACAGGTGCATGAGGTGAAGAGAAACATCCTTTAAACTTCATTTTGATTTTACCCCAATCATTTCACTTTTTTTTGGGGGGGGTCAAAGTCTTACTCTTTGATTTTGTTCATTTCTCACAAATGATACAGCTGACAATGAATGCAATCTTTCCTTAGCAGATTATTTAAGCACATAATATAAATTAATGATGTAAACTATATATTTTAAAAACATTCTAAACAGAGTAGAGTAGAAATGGAAATACTCCCATATGCCTTGAGTATATTTATTTTCATTCAAACCTGTTTCTTGCACGTTGTTTTATCTGGTAAAATAGATCTTCAGAATATTTTAATATTTTTATTCTAAATATTTAAAAATAAAAGTCCTTTTATGGGAGGGGATTCATGTTTGGGAATGCATGTACACTCATGGTGAATTCATGTCAATGTTTGGCAAAACCAATACAGTATTGTAAAGTAAAAAAAATTAAATAAAATAAAAAATCTATGTTTCCCCTGTATAAAAATAAAAAATTTGAAAAACATGTAAAGATATTAATTTTTAATAGCTATATTTACTTCCAGGCTCTTTTCATCTCTTGACTATGATTATAAGATACATACAGCTTGTGTTTTGATAGTCTAGTGTTGTAGTGTGATAGTTCGAGTGACTTTTTTGCTTGTGAAAAGTACCAAATCATATTGTGAATTAGCTTTGGAGCCTCTTATCAGTCCAACATGCTCTGAGAAAATTCACAATATATGAACTTGAAATTAGATTAACAACTTGATCAGTTCCTGCAGTACTGAGGCAGGGATTCTAGGAGATCCCCTGGAAGTGATACAAACCGTTAAGACCATGGTCCTCCCATAAGTCTACTCTAAAGGCCTCCAGAATCAAGGATCTTCTTTCCCTTCTATCTCAAGAAAGCATGTCTTACTGTCAGACTCTACCCCAGAGCCATTCGGGGAAAGAGATCCTGGGAAAAGCATTTCTATGAGAATGTGGCTTGATGCAAGTTTAACAGCAGACTTCCAAGCATATTATCTTATAGAGAAGCTGAAGAGGCTGAAGACCTCTGTTTCCTAACTAAAACATTATTACTTCTTCTTGTCTGTAGATACTACTCCAGGTGCTCTGAAGTTCTAAAAGAAAGGAACTTACATTTGGATCCTACCAAAAGCAATGACTAGGGTGGAGACTGAACACAGTCTAGGCCTGGATCTCTTTCTTTGCTATCTTCATTTACTTTCTAGGTATTCCAACGTAGATAGGTGGCTTGAATTATCATCTACAATGACAGCTCTTACATCTATATTTCCAGCCTGGGCCTCTTCCTTCCTATCATTAAAATATTTCCATAATCCAACCAATGCTCACTTCCATGCCTACCACCTTAATCTAAGAGAAACATAACTATTTGCTTCTTAACTAGGTTCCCAGCTCTGGACTTTAGCCTTTTATAGTCAACAAAGTAGACAGAGTATATATAGGTGAGTATTTTAAAATGACATGTCATATCACTCCTCTGCCCAAAAACATTTAGTGCCTTCCTTTCTTGAAAAAAGAACAAAACAACAACACCCCCCCCCCACACACACACACACACAAAATAACAACAACAAAGGCAATGTCCCACCAGGTCCTTGGACATCTGGCAATCATTTTCTTCCTGACCTCATTTTCTATTACTCACACAGGCATTTCCTTTGCTCCCATCCCACTGACTAAATTTACTATTTCTCTGCTACATCATTCATCCCTATCATAGTCTTTGAACTTGCTTTTCCCTCTGTTTCAAGTACTCATTTAACTCTTCAATTGATACCTTTGCAATAAGGCCTTTCCTGACCTCTATGTATTAATAATATCTTACACAACCATGCCACTCCCTCCCTCCCTATACTTAAATTACTGACAAATGCCAAGATGTAGAATGTATTTATTTATTTTCATCTTTTCCCTCCACTGGATTTGAAGTTCCATGAGGGTGAGAACTGTAACTCACTGCTACATCCATAAAACAAAGAACAGAGCCCAGCATTTTGTATTGAATAAATACTGGATAACTAATTAGTGAATTATAAATAAAATCTGAGTAGTATAGAGAAATCACAACAGATAGATGTGATCAACAAGCATTTGAGTTTAACCATAACGAGTAAGTGCACTGTAATATCTAAAAAAAAAGATGATCTACCGCATAGTGAGACTCATTTATGTAAAATGAGCACCGGCAATTCTTACTTAATTTGGTATGTAGTCAGTTGCTTCTGTTCCTGAGAGCTATAACACGGTCTGTCCAAGACCCGAGAGCTGTGACACATCAAGGGCTTTAATGTCCATCACTCCAAATCTTTGTTGTGAAGAGACAGAACCGAGGAGTGTGCGCTCACCTGATATTTCTATTTTATTTCATTCTATATTAACATAATATGCTCTCAGGCTGTGGACAAGCCTTTCTCCATATAATGGCACAAAAGCTCCAGGTTCTGTAGAAAAATAAGATTATGCCATTTTTGATTTCCAAAATAAATATTACCAAAACAAAGAATTTACTTATTTTATGATAACTGGAGACTTACTGTGAACTGATATTTCACTGGCTTTGCTACCACAGTTCAGTTCAGTTCAGTTCAGTCGCTCAGTCATGTCCTGCCTCTTGAGAAATCTGTATGCAGGTCAGGAAGCAACAGTTAGAACTGGACATGGAACAATAGACTGGTTCCAAATTGGGAAAGGAGTACGTATATTGTCACCCTGCTTTGCAACCACATCTCCCAACATTTTCCACTGACAGTTTCTACTTGAGTTTCCTTTCTTCCTCCTCCTAGACTTTGCACATTGTCTTCCCTCTGCCTGAATGGTCTTCCAGCACTGATGTGCTTATAAAAGTTTTTCTCTGCTTTTGAGACTCATATCAAGTGCCAATTCCCTAACCAACCTTTCCTTGACTCACACAGATAGATCAAGGTGCTATTTCTTATGCTCTTATTGCACCACAAATACAGATTTTGAAGGAAGATCTGTATATAGATAGATAGATAGATAGACAGATATAATAGATACCACTAGTGCATTTGATACTGCCTTACCAGAATATATACTTATTTAATATATTTTGAATGAGTGAATAAAAGCATATAGAGAAGACAAACTGGCATCCAAAGAAGAGTGGGAGTTCCTGAATTTTCACATTTAGTATTCTAATCAGACTATTCTATATCCCAGAGACTCAGAGACATAAAATTCTGCACTGAGGGGGGAAAAGCATTACCCTTTGTAATGTCATATACCTTGAACTCTAAGGGATAGAAGATATATAAATTCATAATTTAGAGACATTAAACTAGAAAATCCCTCATTCAAGTAATATGCTTTATTTTTACCCAATAAAAAATTTTATAATACATATCAGTATCTATAAATTTCCTTTCCAGAAAACTGATGAACATAGTAAATTTTAATCACTCATTTATATACATGCAGGGCTTTCTTTTTTTTTTTTTTTAAGTGAGATTTTGCTTCTTAAAGCTAGAAAAAAAAAGAAAGAAATGCTCATTCCTAAGTCCATCACCTTGAAAACTTATTCCCTCTCAGTTCTTACTGGCAGGTGACTATTTCTCCTTTGCCAAGTAAGTCACTTGAAATGGGAACGTTACTCTATTACAACCTACTTGGGTAAAGTTAATCTGAAGAAAATGGAAGAAAGAAAGAAAAAAAGTTGCTATGCCATATGAATACAGAAAAGTATATGTAAAAAATAATATAAATGAATAGCATATGAAACAAAGTCTTTAAAAAATGAAAAAAAAAAAAAATTGATGGACCCTAGAGGTTAAAGCGTCTGCCTGCAATGCGGGAGGCCCGGGTTCGATCCCTGGGTTGGGAAGATTTCCCTGGAGAAGGAAATGGCAACCCACTTCAGTATTCTTGCCTGGAGAATCCTATGGATGGAGGAGCCTGGTGGGCTACAGTCCACGGGGTCGCAAAGAGTCGGACACGACTGAGCAACTTCACTTTCACTTTCTTCACTAACTTTAGTATTTCAAATGTATACTGCTAAAATGGCTGCTTCTCTAAAAACTATCTGAAATGCAAGAAGCTGGAAAGCTAAATATGAGTTTGAGGGTTTTAACAATATGTCCACAGATTCTTTGATATTCCTCTCCTTGAGAACTGGAGCTTAACTCCCTCCTCTTCTAGTGTGGGATAGTGGGATTTTGATATAGTTTGTTGTCTGGTTGCTGAGTAATGTCTGATTCTTTGCAACCCATGGACTGAAGCACATCAGCCTTCCCTATCCTCACTATCTCCCGGAGTTGCTCAAATTCATGTCCACTGAGTCAGTGATGCCATTAGTTTGGTAGTTTAGAGACATTAAACTAGAACTGCTTAGTCATGTCCGACTCTTTGCAACCCCATGGACTGCAACACGCCAGGCTTCCCAGTCCATCACCAGCTCCTGGAGCTTGCTCAAACTCACGTCCATTGAGTCGGTCACGCTATCCAACAATCACATCCTCTGTCATCCCCTTCTCCTCCTGCCTTCAATCTTTTCCAGAATCAGGGTCTTTTCCAACGAGCCAGTTCTTTGCATCAGGCGGCCAAAGTATTGGAGTTTCAGCTTCAGCATCAGGCCTCCCAATGAATATTCAGTACTGATTTCCTGTAGGATGGACTGGTTGGATCTCCTTGCAGTCCAAGGCACTCTCAAGAGTCTTTTCCAACAACACAGTCCAAAAGCATCAATTCTTTGGTGCTCAGCTTTCTATATAGTACAACTCTCACATTCATACATGACTACTGGAAAAACCATAGACTTGACTAAATGGATCTTGGTCAGCAAAGCAATGTCTCTGCTTTTTAATATGATGTCTGGGTTGGTCATAGCTTTTCTTCCAAGGAAAAAGCACCTTTTAATTTCATGGCTGCAGTCACCATCTGCAGTGATTTTGGAGCCCCCCAAAATAAAATCTATCACTGTTTCCATTGCTTCCCCACATATTTGCCATAAAGTGATGGGACTGGATGCCATGATCTTAGCTTTCTGAATGTTGAGTTTTAAGCCAATTTTTTCACTCTCCTCTTTCACGTTCATCAAGAGGCTCTTTAGCTCTTCTTCGCTTTCTGCCATAAGGGTGGTGTCATCTGTGTATCTGAGGTTATTGATATCTCTCCCAGCAATCTTGATTCCAGCTTGTGCTTCATCCAGTCTGGCATTTCTCATGATGTATTCTGCATATAAGTTAAATAAGCAGGGTGACAATATACAGCCTTGACATACTCCTTTTCCTATTTGGAACCAATCTGTTGTTTTAAGTCCAGTTCTAACTTTTGTTTCTTGACCAGTATACAGATTTCACAGCAGGCAGGTCAGGTGGTTTGGTATTCCCATCTCTTTAAGAATTTTCCAGTTTGTTGTGATCCACACAATCAAAGGCTTTGGAGTAGTCAATAAAGCAGAAGTAGATGTTTTTTCTGGAACTCTCTTGCTTTTTTGATGATCCAGTGGATGTTGGCAATTTGATCTCTGGTTCCTGTGCCTTTTCTAAAGCCAGCTTGAACATCTGGAACTATGAACACTGTTCACAGTTCATGGTGACTGGCTATTGAGCCATCTCAACCTCTGCTGCCCCTTCTCCTCTTGCCTTCAATCTTTTCCAAAACCAGGGTCTTTTCTAATGAGTCGGCTCTTCACATCAGGTGAGCAAATTATTGGAGCTTCATCTTCAGTATTAGTCCTTCCAGTGAACATTCAGGGTTGATTTCCTTTAGTACTGACTAATTTGATCTCCTTGCAGTCCAAGGGACTCTCAGAGTATTCTCTAGAACTACTATTCAAAAGTGGAATAGACTTATCCATACACTTCTGAGGGGGGAGAAGCAAAAACAAACAAAAAACCAAAAACTATAAATAGATGGGCATCACTGGCAAAATTAGGTTATACAAGGATTTCAGCTTATATTTTATGTTCAGTCAACCTCAAATCTCTCTGTCTCAGTGTCTCTGTCTGTCTCTGATAAGGATTATGTTGGCTCTATAACTGGCTTTGGACAGTGTGTGTGCTTGCTCAGCCACTCATTTGTGTCCTACTCTGCAACCCCATGGACTGTAGCCCGCCAGGTTCCTCTGTCCATGGCATTTTTCAGGCAAGAATACTGGAGTGGAGTGCCATTTTCTCCTCCAGGGGATCTTGTGACACAGGGATTGAATCTGCATCTCCTGCATTGGCAGGCAGATTCTTTCACCACTGACCCACTGGGGAAATCCTTGGATAGTATGTACAACTTAACAAATATTAGCGAGTTGAATTCAGAAACATAGTAAAAGGATTCTCCATCACTATAAAAAATTTACCCTTGGGATGATGAATGGATGGTTCAACATACGCAAATTTAGACATGAGATATACCGCATTAAAAGAAAGCTAAAAATCACATGATCATTTCAATAGATGGACAATAAACATTTGACAAAATCAACAACCTTTCATGATAAAAAGCCCTTAACAGACAGGTACAGAAGAAACATACCTCACGCCTCATAATAAAGGCCTAATATGACAAACCTATATCTAATATTCAACAGTAAAATACTGCCAGCTTTTCCTCTAAGATCAGTGAAAAGACAAAGATACTCACTCTTACCACTCTAATTTAATACAGTATTGGAAGTCTTAGAGTAAATAGGCAAGAAAAAGAAACAAAAGCCATCCACATCAGAAAGGAAGAAGTAAAACTCATTATTTATAAATGATACAATTTTATATATAGAAAATCCCAAAAACTCAACCAAAAAAAAACCTGTTGGGGCTAACTAATTCAGTACAGTTGCAGGATATAAAATCAACATATAGGAATCAGTTGCATTTGTATACACTAACAATGAAACATCTGAAAAAAGAACTAAAGAAAACTATTCCATTCATAATAGTGTAAAAAACAGTAAAATACCTAGGTATGAATTCAACCAAGGAAATAAAAGGTCTGTACAATAAAAACTATAATACTTTTTGAAAGAAATCAAAGAAGACACAAATAAATGGAATGACAATTTGTGTTCATGGATCAAAAGAATAAATATATTCTTGTTATAATACATGTTCATTATCTGAGAATTTCTGTGGATTGGAACCTTGTGCCGAGGGTTTCATGAAGCTGAATGAAGTTAAGCTGAATTTCTTTTCTAAAGCTTAGATACTCTTCCAAGCTGCTAGTTGGGAAAATTAATTTCCTTGTAGCTATAGAATTTCATAGTGGCTTGCTCTTATTAAGGTCAGCAGGAGAGACTGTTTAACCTCTAGATTCACTGTTAAAAGAGTTCACCTAAATAATCAGGCCCATCCAGGGTAATTCCCATCTGATGAATTTAAAGTCAATATATAAAAAACTTTTAACTGCATCTGAAAATTCCCTTCACTTTTGCCATTTGCTAGTGATTAGGAGGGACTATATAAAGGTATAGATACCAGGGGTCAGAAATGATGAAGGCTTATCTTAAAATTCTGCCTCCAGAGACCCTATATCAGAACAATGCACCTAAGCTGCTCTGTTTCCTAACTCACGTGAGAAAATTAATGTTTGTTGTATTAAGTGGCTAAGTTTGGGGCTGTTTTATTACATAGCCATAGGTAACTAATATAGTTAAAGTGTGGGAATTACATTCAGGGAAATTGTATACAATATCATCCTCTTCTTGATTCAGAAATCCCAGTTTTGCCCACAGTAGATACTGAAAAAGTACTATATTAAGTAAGGATATAATCTTTATGTTTCACATAAAGACCTTACCGGAAAAACAGCACAAAGAATCAGAATATAATCTTTGTACTCAAAAACTAATTTTGGAAATTGATACAGAATTGGCACTA
>SJYQ01000939.1:504811-574644 GCA_006410935.1 Redunca redunca | reverse complement strand
TACAGCCAAATCAAGTTACCAAAGCTTTCTTACTAACACATCATTAATTAAAATTCTTTCATACTGAAAAGTATAAAATACTTTCTTTTCATTGAAAATGAATGCCCATTAAATGTTTTATAACAAATGGTATTAAAATAGTTTCTATACAGATGTATTATGTAACATTTCTTCTCACTAATAGTGATAACAATTGAGAGTATTGGCACATATGTGTTTTATGCAAAATAACCATTTCAATAAACATGAAATTGAAAGTTAATTAAAGTAAGTCTAACCTTAAATTCTCAAAGAGGATTTCTGTATAATCACTCTTTTCCAGTATTTGACTGCTCTTCTTAAGGTTTCATTGTGTGTGAATTAATTATGTATTACTCAAAAAATTATGAATTATATGTAGATCATCTTGCTTTGGGGGCTTCCTGGTGCTGCTAGTGGTAAATAACCTGCCTGCCAAAGTAGCAGAGCAAGAGACACAGGTTCCATCCCCAGGTCTGGAAGATGCCCTTGAAAGGAGGACATGCCCAACCACTCCAATATTCCTGCCTGGAGAATCCCATGGACGGAGGAGCCTGGGAGGCAACAGTCCACAGGGGCACAGAGAGTCAAACATGACTGAAGCGACTTAGCACACGTGCACCCATCTTGCTTTTCAAACACTTGTTACTTAATTTACTATTTATATAATTTTATTAGTATCCCAGAACATCAATTTTAATTTAAAAAAACAATTAATTCAAAGGGATAACATTAAAAAATAGCTATTACCTCTGTGTTCAGGGGAAAAGCCCCAAAAGACAGCTCTGCTTTAGTGAGATCATTTATATCAATCAAATAAATGGTGGAATTTATCTACTATTTCAAAAGTGGGGACATTTGAGGAACTAAGAAATATATATAGGAATGTGGATTGTGAGTTCAGTTACACTTTGTCTTTATTATTTTGGAGGATTTTCAGTATAGTAGTGATATCTTTATTCATATATAAGTATAAACGTGTTTAAGTCAAAAGTGAAGTAATTTTGGTCTCTTTGCCTTTGGATTATTATATAGATTACCATTTTTGCAGAATTGAGAATAATGAAGAGTTGATCCTATGTGCAATTCTACATCCTATGTTCATGGCTAGCAGTACAGCTTCAAAGGAGAAATGATGAAAACAAGAGGGCAGGAAAAAACAGTAAGGAATCAAAATTCCTTTCCTGAGGAGAAAGAAGCCTCTGATAACCAACTAGTGATAGGGCAATTTATGGATATAAGGATTCCAGAAAGTAACTTTATAATATTGCCTTAAAATAACAAAACTCTAGAAACAGGGGACTTAGGGCAATGTTACATGAAGGAATGAGCTTTAGAAAAGCACTTCTCTACCCATTATTTTATTTCTCCTTCCTAAGTTCCCAGTGAGTGACTAAGGCGGGAGATATCTCTGCCTATCGCAGGATGAGAAAATTGAGTGTCGGAACATCATTATTGGTTCAAACTTCTCTGGCTATTAAATGGTAGATCTAGGAATTAAATTCAAGGGTTAGGACTAGTTTTCTGAGTTTCTTCCACTAGGAAATATTGCCTTGACTCATCCATTGAAGACATCTTTAAAACTGAATCTCCTTAAACTAGTAAGAGCCCAAAAATCTTAATTTCAAAAAAGAATATTAGAATTTTATAACTTTCAGACTCAAGAAATCCCAGAGCATTTAAGAGACTTAGCCTTGATCATACTTTGATCAAGAGCTTTGCATGGTAGGTTTTAGCACTTTACAATGAGAATAATCTGATCCTATTAGGTAAGAAATGTCCATCTAGTCAAAGCTATGTTTTTTCCAGTAGTTGTGTATGGATGTGGCAGTTGGACCATAAAGAAGGTTGAGTGCTGAAGAATTGATCCTTTTGAACTGTGGTGTTGGAGAAGACTCTTGAGAGTCCCCTGGACTGCAAGGAGATGGAACCTGTCAATCCTAAAGGAAATCAACTCTGAATATTCATTGGAAGGACTAATGCTGAAGTTGAAGCTCCAAAATTTTGGCCACCTGATGCAAAGAGCTGACTCATTAGAAAAGACCCTGATGCTGGGAAAGATTGAAGGTAGGAGAAGGGGACAAGAGAGGATGAGATGGCTGGATGGCATCACCAACTCATTGGACATGAGTTTGAGCAAGCTCTGGGAGACGGTGAAGGACAGGGAAGCCTGACGTACTGCGGTCCCTGGGGTCGCAAAGAATCAGACATGACTGAGCAACTGAACCACCACCACCACCACCTAATGAGCATGGAATCATGAGTCTGTACTTCACGAAACTCCTGGAGTCTAGTAAATTTTAGGGATTTCTAGATTCCCCAATTAGAATTGAAGTGTTCAAACCCCAAAACCATGGTCTAGAAGTGTGTGAAAATGCAGGATAAACTGGACACATATGTCCAGCGTGCATTTTATTCAGTATTGGGCACTATAACATAGTTTTCCTACACTAACATAATCACAAATATATCATAGACTGCAAAAAACTCAAATAAATTATTAAAAGTAAAAGAGAAGACTCTAACGATAGTTCTCATTTTGGTGTTTTCTTGAATTCTGCCCCCAAGCTTCGTGGATATTTATTTGCTTTCCTCTAAAGTTGAGGCACTATTTGGGAAAAGTTAGGCACACACTGCTTTAGAAGACAAAGTAACTTCTTTTCTTTTAATCTCTCTCATGATACAATCCTCCAGAGTGAACCCAGACTCTATTTTACATCCTTTTCTTGAAATCCCATCTTAAAATTTCTTGAGTTTAATAAAGTTGTCAATAATTAGTCTACAATTTAGGGATTTCATATATATATATATATATGTATATAGGTGTGTGTGTGTGTGTGTGTGTGTGTATATATATATATATATATATGTATATATTCCAAGCCCTCTGATTGAACAAAAAGACATCTTCAAAAACTTGATAAAGTAATAGTTGTTGCTTTTCAGATCCAACACTAGTATTCTAAATAATTGCAATATCACCAGTTTTGCCCTGAGTTCTCATTGTTGGGTGACTTAGACTTCCTGCTCCATTCTACAAGTTTCCTGGGCTTGTGTGTTGGACCTATTTTAGGAATTTCATTTTTATATTCCACCTAACTGAACTAAGAGTCTCTCCCCTTTCCCTGCCACCCATCCCAGTATAATCAAGAATGATATTTTACTTAAAAATTGAAATAGAAATTGAATGAACAAATTGAATTTATAGAATGCTCTGATTCCCTCCAAATATCATAAGTGAGCTAATTTTGCCTTCCACATTGGGCTGTGGTTGAATTTCTACTATTTGTTCTTCCTTGCCCTCATCTCCAGATTTCTTAGATAGTAAAAATGTATGTATATCTCACCTGTTTGCCTTAAAATACAAATTTGGTTTAACTGTTGCAAATGTTTTTGGTTTTATTTTTTTGAGACATTAAGGAAATATTTTTTCTTTTATCAATAGACTTCATTTTTTGGAGCAGTTCTAGGTTTACAAAAATTAAAGATAGTACAGAAAATTTCTATAAACCCCCTCTTCCTCGCAGTTCACACAATATTAACATCTTGCATTAGTGTAGTATATTTGTTACAGCTGATAAACCAAAACTGAAACATCACCATCAACTAAAGTCCACAGTTCACATTTGGCTTCATTCTTTGTGTTATAGTTCTACAGATTTTAACAAACGCAGACATCATGCACCCACCATTACGGGGGGATCTTTCTGCCCTAAAATTCCCTGTGCTTCATCTAGTTAACTCTTCCCTCTCCCTCTGAACACCTGAAAACCACTAGTCTTTTTACTACCTCTATAATTTTGACTTTTAAAGAATGTTATATACTTAGGCAAACCATTCAATATCACAGAAATCCATTTCTATGCCCCAATCAGTAATGCTGAAGAAGCTGAAGTTGAATGGTTCTATGAAAACCTACAAGACTTTTACAACTAACACCCAAAAAAGATGTCCTTTTCATTATAGGGGACTGGAATGCAAAAGTAAGAAGTCAAGAAACACCTGGAGTAACAGGCAAATTTGGCCTTGGAATATGGAATGAAGCAGGACAAAGGCTAATAGAGTTTGGCAAAGAGAATGAACTGGTTATAGTAAACACCCTCTTCCAACAACACAAGAGAAGACTCTACACATGGACATCACCAGATGGTCAACACTGAAATCAGATTGATTATATTCTTTGCAGCCAAAGATGGAGAAGCTTTATACAGTCAGCAAAAACAAGACCAGGAGCTGACTGTGGCTCAGATCATGAACCCCTTATTGCCAAATTCAGACTTAAATTGAAGAAAGTAGGGAAAACCACTAGACCATTCAGGTATGACCTAAATCAAATCTCTTATGATTATACAGTGGAAGTGAGAAATAGATTTAGAGCGCCTGATGAACTATGGACTGAGGTTCATGATGTTGTACAAGATACAAGGATCAAGACCATGCCCATGGGAAAGAAATGCAAAAAAGCAAAATGGCTGTCTGGGGAGGCCTTACAAATAGCTGTGAAAAGAAGAGAAGTGAAAAGCAAAGGAGAAAAAGAAAGATATAAGCATCTGAATGCAGAGTTCCAAAGAATAGCCAGAAGATATAAGAAAGCCTTCTTCAGCAATCAATGCAAAGAAATAGAGGAAAACAACAGAATGGGAAAGACTAGAGATTCTTCAAGAAAATAAGAGATACCAAGGGAACATTTCATGCAAAGATGGGCTAGATAAAGGACAGAAAT
The DNA here is from genome assembly GCA_006410935.1 of Redunca redunca. Taxonomy (NCBI): domain Eukaryota; kingdom Metazoa; phylum Chordata; class Mammalia; order Artiodactyla; family Bovidae; genus Redunca; species Redunca redunca. The sequence continues at coordinate 569,903 of SJYQ01000939.1, read as the reverse complement.
GGCATGGACCTAACAGAAGCAGAAGATATTAAGAAGACAGAAGAACTGTACAAAAAAGATCTTCACGACCAAGATAATCACAATGGTGTGATCACTCACCTAGAGCCAGAGATCCTGGAATGTGAAGTCAAGTGAGCCTTAGAAAGCATCACTATGAACAAACCTAGTGGAGGTGATGGAATTCCAGTTGAGCTATTTCAAATTCTGAAAGATGATTCTGTGAAAGTGCTGCACTCAATATGCCAGCAAATTTGGAAAACTCAACAGTGGCCCCAGGACTGGAAAAGATCAGTTTTCATTCCAATCCCAAAGAAAGGCAATGCCAAAGAATGCTTGAACTGCTGCATAACTGCACTCATCTCACACACTAGAAAAGCAATGCTCAAAATTCTCCAAGCCAGGCTTCAGTAATATGTGAACCATGAACTTGCAAATGTTCAAACTGGTTTTAGAAAAGGCAAAGGAACCAGAGATCAAATTGCCAACATCCGCTGGCATCACCAACTCGATGGACATGCATTTGAGTGAACTCCAGTAGATGGTGATGGACAGGGAGGCCTGGTGTGCTGTGATTCATGGGGTTGCAAAGAGTTGGACACGACTGAGGGGCTGAACTGACTGATATCCTTAGAATCACATAGTATGTAGCCATTTCATCTGAATTCTTATTAAACAATTCTATTAAACAATATGCAGTTTAAGGTTCCTATATGTCTTTTTGTGGCTTGATAGCACATTTTTATGGTTGAATAAGATTTTATTGCATAGGTACTTCAGTTTGTTTATCCATTCACCTTTTGAAGGACATCCTGGTTGCTTCCAGTGTTGTACATTTATGAAATCAGCATTCATGTGCAGGTTTTGGGGTGGACCTAAGTTTTCAATTTATTTGGGTAAACACCTAGAAATGTGACTGCTGGACCATATGGTAAGATGATATTTAGCTCTGTAAGAAACATAAACTGTTCTTAAAAATGGCTGTACCATTTCACATTCCCACCAGCAATGAATGAAAGTTACTGTTAATCCACATTCTCACTAACATTTGGTGTTGTCAGGTTTTTGTTTTTGTTTTTTGCATATTGGCCATTTTAATAGCTGTCAATTTTTTTTAATGTTTTCTTTTATATTATTTGTTTCTCTTTAAGTTTCACAGCTCGTTGAAATAATAGGCTATATTCCTGCTAAATTAAAATCAAACTTGAGCTAACATGTGTCTAATTTTTAAAATTCATAAATGTAGAAACTGCAATAAATTTGATGATAAATCTAAATGAGGTAGGAATAAAATACAACAAAACTCCTTCAAATCTACAATATTACTCAATCTGAACTTAGAAGAGAAAATAAATATCACCATTTCACAGGAGATATTTATGCATTATGTTATTTCTACTATGAAAAACAAGCCATTCCCAGCCTGAGCATAATAAAAAGAAGGAAGGAATGCATATCATTTCATCATTTTAGAATCCATTTCAAAGCCACTAAAGTTATTTTTGCTGAGATGCAAGCAAGGTTTCAGACACCTATAAAGCACTTGACTTATTTTCAGTAAGAAAAAGGTGATAAGTAGCTTACTAATGGTGTACATAGATTTCTTCATAAGGAAAGGCTTAGAGATGAGGTAATTTCCATTTTAATAATTTAGATATTTCTTGAATAAGAACAGAGTTGACTCATTAGAAAAGACTGTGGATGCTGGGAAGGATTGGGGGCAGGAGGAGAAAGGGAAGACAGGGAGCAGGAGGAGATGGCTGGATGGCATCACTGACTCGATGGACGTGAGTCTGGGTGAACTCCAGGAGTTGGTGATGGACAGGGAGGCCTGGCGTGCTGCGATTCATGGGGTCGCAAAGAGTCGGACACAACTGAGCGACTGAACTGAACTGAACTGATCTGGGTTCACATCACACTTTGGAGAAAGAAACAATCAGTATTTTGATGGGAGTCCACAGACAGCAAAAACGTAAAAAAATAACTAGTGTTTTCTGCTCCTGAGGGGTGAAGGATGACACCTTGAAAAGAGGATGAATTTTACAGACTGGTGGACTTAGGCTCGAAAGACCTGCAGATGCCCAGGAGGTTTGCAGAGGCTTTGAGGTAGCTCCCATGAGTTGCAGGTTGTGGTTTACATGAAGCACATTCTTAGAGACTCCTAGGCAGAGTTTAGTATACATGATGTTTATTAGGAAGTTTCTGGGAGTAACAGCTGTGGAAGAAAACAGAAAGAAGCAAGATTGAGTAGAGGGGGAAGGAGGGTTGCCAGGCCAACCCACTGAACCAGCCAAACCCCTGGGGAGTTCTAAATCTGGAAAAGCCCTCGAGAGTTGCTTCTCTCTAGGCTGAATAGACTGAGATTTTCTACCCTTGGCTCCATCAGTCTTTGGATGTGAACTGCCATAGAAGGGCATGATCTTAGGGAAAACGTATCTCTGTAGCTGACAAATATAAAGACACATTCAAGTAAGTCGTAGATGTCAAAACATATTTTTCCTTGCCTTCATCAACTAATAGCAGTTCTACCTCCTCCTGATACTCAGATCATTTACCAGATGCTTGCCAATCTGTGAAGAAGGAGACTAAAGTACCCAGGCAGTTTTATAGTTTAATAATACTAGTTCTTTGTCCTGTAGCTAGAAAACCCCCCCTTTTGGAACAGAGATTTTTAACCATGCAGAGACCAGACTTATTAAAGTGGGATAGCCAAATTATCCTATAGACTCATTGGAGGTGATGATAATTGAAGCCATTCCTGGTTCTAGTATTAAGTTTCCAAGTTCACATAACTCTCTATTGGGGGTAGAGCACCATAAAAATCTATTTTGACTCCAGGTGTACACAAAAATCTGGAAGGGTTGACTATGAGCTCTGTATACTTTAATCTGGGTCATACAAAATGCGATATAAACAATAAGCTCCATGATGGGCAGCTCACTATTTTGCTGTAAAGCGGCTATTTATTGGGAAACAATATTATAAAGGGTGCAGTGCCAGTAGATCAAAGATTATCTAAGATTTTTGAGAGTGCCATGAGGCTGAGCAGACAAGAAAGGCAAGCTCATGTGAAAAATAAGTGTCTATGCTCTTGGAATGGATGTCTGTCGCCTCTAGATTCAAAAAGACCCAACCAAGTGGCAGTTGGGTTCCTTGAGAAGTGATACCTTACTAGAGGATCAGCACTGATCTTTGTTGCTGGACGTGTGGCACTGGCAGGAGCTATATCAGTTTTGGTAAGAGGGAGCTCACCAATTTTTGTCAATCTGTTAATAGTCTCATCTCTGCCACTGTGGTTACTTCTTTCACGTACTCCTTATGCCATTGCTGGGGTGCTCAGTTGCTTCAGTCTTGTCCAACTCTTTGCCACCCTATGGACTGTAGCCCTCCAGGTTCCTCTGTCCATGGGATTCTCCAGGCAAGCATACTAGAGTGGGTTGCCATGCCCTCCTTCAGGGGATCTTCCTTACCCAGGGATCGGACTCGCGTCTGCCTGTGTCTTCTGCATTGCAGGTGGATTCTTTACCCACCGAGCCACCTGGGAAGCCCACTGCCGGGGTGAGCAATGTCAAAGTCTATCTGACATCAACTAGCTAAGTCATTGTGTCCTCTTCACTTTTTAATACTTCTTCTGTGGTGAATAATGTCTAGTTAACATGTAATTCTAAGATAGTCACACTTTGTTCATTCTCTCATCTATCCATCCATCCACATTTCTTTATCTCACATCCCGATGTCCCTATTCTTCCCATCTTTCTTCTTCCAGTACTTCATTACCTTTTACTGATGTGTAGTTTTCCACTGTATGTACAGTCTTTTATTTTTTTTCTTGTATGGCTACTGGGGTTACTAGTTTTGGGAGATTATAAATAAAATTTGTATAAACACTCACATGCATGGTTTTGTATGAACATAAGTTTTCATTTCTCTAGGGAGAAAAAAATCTGTCTTTTTAATAAACTGTGCTGGATCAATTGGATATCCACAAGAATATAAGTAAATAAAACTGACTTTTCTCTATTTCCTTGGTGGCTCAGATGGTAAAAGTGTCTGCCTACAATGCAGGAGACCCGGGTTCGATCCCTGTGTTGGGACGATCCCCTGGAGAAGGAAATGGCAACCCACTCCAGTACTCTTGCCTGGAAAATCCCATGGACAGAGGAGCCTGGTGGGCTACAGTCCACGGGGTTGCAAAGAGTCAGACATGACTGAGCGATTTCACTTTTGGACTTTCAGACTTTTATCATACACAAAAATTAATTACTAGTAATACATAGATTGCAATGAGGGAGATCTGGGTTCGAACCCCGAGTTGAGAAGATCCCCTGGAGAGAGCATGGCAACCCACTCCAGTATTCTTGCCTGGAGAATCCCCATGTACAGAGAAGCCCAGTGGGCTATAGTCCATGGGGTGGCAAGGAGTCGGATATGATTGAGCAACTAAGCATACACAGTATGTAGATTTGTTGTGAAATATTTATCAAGCAGGGTATAAAAATCATTAAACATGTATACTTATATTGTAAATTGTAATTTCAACCAGAAGTAAATTTTTTTCTTTAAAAAAATNATGGTACTGGCACAAAGACAGAAATATAGATCAATGGAACAAAATAGAAAGCCCAGAGATAAATCCACACACCTATGGACACCTTATCTTCGAGAAAGGAGGCAAGAATATACAATGGAGAAAAGACAATCTCTTTAACAAGTGCTGCTGGGAAAACTGGTCAACCACTTGTAAAAGAATGAAACTAGATCACTTTCTAACACCATACACAAAAATAAACTCAAAATGGATTAAAGATCTAAACCTAAGACCATAAACTATAAAACTCTTAGAGGAGAACATAGGCAAAACACTCTCCAACATAAATCACAGCAGGATCCTCTATGACCCACCTCCCAAAATACTGGAAATAAAAGCAAAAATAAACAAATGGGACCTAATTAAAATTAAAAGCTTCTGCATAACAAAGGAAACTATAAGCAAAGTGAAAAGACAGCCTTCTGAATGGGAGAAAATAATAGCAAATGAAGCAACTGACAACTAATCTCAAAAATATACAAGCAACTCCTGCAGCTCAATTCCAGAAAAATAAACGACCCAATCAAAAAATGGGCCAAAGAACTAATAGACCTTTCTCCAAAGAAGACATACAGATGGCTAACAAACACATGAAAAGATGCTCAACCTCACTCATCATCAGAGAAATGCAAATCAAAACCACAATGCGGTACCATTTCATGCCAGTCAGAATGGCTGCAATCCAAAAGTCTACAAGCAATAAATGCTGGAAAGGGTGTGGAGAAAAGGAACCCTCTTACACTGTTGGTGGGAATGCAAACTAGTACAGCCACTATGGAGAACAGTGTGGAGATTCCTTAAAAACCTAGAAATAGAAGTGCCTTATGACCCAGCAATCCCACCTCTGGGCAAACATACCAAGGAAACCAGAATTGAAAGAGACATGTGTACCCCAATATTCATTGCAACACTGTTTATAATAGCCAGGACATGGAAGCAACCTAGATGTCCATCAGCAGATGAATGGATAAGAAAGCTGTGGTACATATACACAATGGAGTATTACTCGGCCATTAAAAAGAATGCATTTGAATCAGTTCTAATGAAGTGGATGAAACTGGAGCCTATTACACAGAGTGAAGCCAGAAAGAAAAACACCAATACAGTATACTAACACATATATATGGAATTTAGAAAGACGGTAACAATAACCCTGTATGCGAGACAGCAAAAGAGACACAGATCTATAGAATAGTCTTTTGGACTCTGTGGAAGAGGGAGAGGGTGGGATGATTTGGGAGGATGGCATTGAAACATGTATAATATCATATAAGAAATGAATCGCCAATCTAGGTTCGATGCAGCATACAGGATGCTTGGGGCTGGTGCACTGGGATGACCCAGAGAGATGGTATGGGGAGGGAGGTGGGAGGGGGGTTCAGGATTGGGATCACGTGTACACCCATGGCAAATTCATGTTGATGTATGGAAAAACCAACACAATATTGTAAAGTAAAATTAAAAAATAAAATAAAATAATAAAGAAAAAGAAAAAAAAACACTATTAAGTAAAAAAAAGTTTTAGAGTGGTAGAAGAAATATATAACACAAATGACCAACAGAGGGTTCCTATTCAGGCTTTATTTATTCTTTTTAATCAATTAGAAAATTTAGAGAGCTTAACTGGGGGTTGGTAGCAAAGAGACAGTGGGGAATGGACCAGAAAGTTGACCAGCAACATTGTTGTCTTCAGAGTGTGCATAGTGTGTGTGTGTGTGTGTGTGTGTGTGTGTACATGTGTTAAAATATCTCTTCCCTACCTGCCTGGTTTTGTTGAGAATCATTTTCCTAAAGTCTTTCTGTCTGCATGCTGAAAGAGGGAGGTAGTTATCTGATTAGGAAATTTGGAAAAATGAGGCTTACATAACACAGTCTTTTCCTCTCTTGGAAGAAGGTAAGGAAAAGGGATAGTAATTATTTAGCATTGTCGAGAACCAAATAGCATACATAAACTCTCATATGGAATTTTAAGTTCATACAATTTTAATTAGAGTCATTTTCTTAAATGTTGTTGTTATAGTCTAAGTTTGATATTAAGAAATGCATTCAGTTGCTACCTTCCCTATGTCAAAATGTTTTTTCCTTGAGTTTTCATTTCTCAGTATCTTTCTTAAAGGGCTCATTGATGCCTTTCATGTTCTTTAGTCTGAAATCTCAGGAAAGATGAAGTGGAGGAAAAAGAGAAGGAAAGGAGAGTAGAAAATATTAGTAACACTGTGTTTATTAAGTGCTTTTTATGTGTCAAGCACTTAGTGTTTTACATGTTCTGGATTTGATTTTCACAATAAACTCACTTTACAGGTAAGGAAATTGAAGATAATAGAAATTAAATAAGTTGCCTAACACCACAAAGCTTCATTTCTGTAAACTTCCATGTCATTTTCTGACTATTTTTTACCCCGATCTTTCCATCTCTCGTTGTATGGTACTTTCATTTTTTCCACGTTTCCTGTCTCTTGTAATCAATTATTAATCTCTTTAAAACACAGATTATTTCTCATTTCAATCTCTAAACAATGCCCTGGATACATTAGATATCTCGTCAATGTTTGCTGGTTATGACATAAGAGCTCATAACAAAAGAGACCATAAGACATTGGTGTACAAGTTCTGGAGATAAAACAGAGAATTTAGTCTCTGTATCATGTAAGCTGTACAAGGTTATGTTATCTATAAATAAAATGTGTAGTGAAGTTTTTAAGGACTTTGAAGATGGGGATCTAGTTCTACTGCTTACGGGCTGTGAGACCTTGATCAAATCCTCAACCTCTCAGAGATTTTGTTTCCTCTCCTCAAAAAGGAATCACATATAATCCCTAAAAGGGTTATGAAGAGTTAAAAATAGCCTGGGCAGACTGAAAGCTGTAATAAGATGATAGTATCAATTTACATTAGTCATTTGACAATACTATATGATACACATTTAGAATATGATATACAGTATGCATAATATCTACATGCAGAATATAATATACAATATACATAATATTGAGCTTTCCCGCTTGCTCAGACAGTAAAGAATCTGCCTGCAATTCAGGAGAACTGGGTTTGAGCCCTTGGTCAGGAAGATTCCCCAGAGATGGGTATGGCAGCCCATTCCAGTATTCTTGCCTGGAGAATTCCATGGACAAAGAAACCTGGCAGGCCACAGTCTCTGGGGTCAGAAAGAGTTTCACAGAACTAAGTGACTTTCACACTTTCACAGGTATAATACGCTACATACATAAAACAGATAATAAGGATAGCACAGGAAACTATATTCAATATCCAGTAATAACAACCTATATGGGAAAAGAATCTGAAAAAGAAGAAATGATGTATAACTGATTCACTTGGCTGTACACCTGAAACTAACACAGTATTATAAATCAACTATACTCCAATAAAATGGTTTTAAAAATAAAATACATAGATTATAATATCATAGAGTACTATACTGTCATTTTATAACATCTGTTAATTTTTTGGTCATAGCCCAGGGTGAGCTGTCAATAAATATCAAGCACTATTCTCTAGACAGAGAAAATATTATTACTGTCACTGATGTGAAGTTGCTGTTTCTTTCCTCTGTCTTCTTTATTTCCCTCTCTATCTGTCACTTCTGTCCTCAGGCATATATCCGAGGCATATGTCCTGTCAGAACTATGAAATATTAATCAACTCCCTGAATTGAAAGTTTTTCATAGAAATTTTTTTCCACCTAACTTTCCAAGCTCCAGTGAATCCCTTTTATTTTTTAAAATCAACCTTAATCCTAAAGTAAAGATTCTTGAGTTCAAGGTGGCAAATTGAAATTGTTGGGTGGTAGGGTCCATATTAGGTCATCTTCAGGGCCCTGAAGCAGCATAGATTGTAGGCTGTGCATTCAGTACATGATTGAAAATGCTTATTGATTGGAACTTAACTTTATCAGAGAACACACTCAGCTACATTACCTTTTTCATGGCCTTTCAAAAAGCTCTTTATGTCTAACGTAATTGTACCTTCCTGAAAGCAAACTTCTAAAAGAAGATACTCTGCACTGAAATTCTTCGAGTAACACAAAAACCTTTTTTTTAAAAAAATATGCTTGTTATTTTAAAAGATTCAAAGGAGATATGAAATAAAACCCGCAAAGCCCCCATGATACCCCTTTTATCAGTGCAAGAAATAAACATTAGTTAATCCTCATGTATAGTTCCAGAAACTAGCTACACAAACACAAATACATGCCAGTCTTACACATCTTCATACTCTCTGTACACACACTTATCCACACACTAGAATTTGTACATATATACATTTATTCTTTTTAAATACATGAAGTATGGACTACTCATACTTTCCTGCAACTTAAATATCTGAAATAATTATAATTAAAATGATTGTGTATTAGACACAGAATCTACATTATTTACTTTCCTTGTGTTCACAGAATTTCTTGAATGGGCATTCTATAACATATGGTGGAATTCTCTTATTAGCAAAGATTTCATCCCTTTTCTTTTTTTCATTATAAACAGTGCTGCACTGAATGTGGTTTACTTTATTATTGCCAACTTGGGTCAGCATTAATATATACACAGGGGGCATACAAAAAATGGGCATGGTTCAGTTAAAGTAAAATAGTTTTGGATTTTAATAGGCATTTTTCCCCAAAGTTTGACTGGTTTAGATTCCCAATAAAAGTGTATATGAGTGTCAATTTTGTAGTTGATTAAAACATGACAACCTATTAAACGGCTATCTTTTGTGTATGAGTGTGTCTTTCTGTGTGAGTGAAGCTGATCATTTTTTCCATTGCTTTTATATTGTTAATGGTATATGAATGCAACTGTACTTTCCATTCCCAGATTTTTTTCTGCCATAATACATGTACTCTAAAATAGTTGCAGTCATGTGTGAAATAGTTGCAGTCTTGTGTGAAAGGAGAGAGCTTAACACACTAACATGCACAGTAGTTCTCTAATGTTTTGCCTCACTATCTTTTCTGCATCCTTAAAAACAACTGAGACCCCAAAGTATGGTGCTGAAGACTCTTGAGAACTCCCTTGGACTGCAAGGAAATCAAGTTCAGTCAATCCTAAAGGAAATCAGTCCTGGATATTCATTGGAAGGACTGATGCTGAAGCTCCGATACTTTGGCCACCTGATGCAAAGAACTGACTCCTTGGAAAAGACACTGATTCTGGGAAAGACAGAAGGCAGGAGAAGGGGATGACAGAAGATGAGATGGTTGGATGGCATCTCCAACTCAATGGACGAGTTTGAGCAAACTCCAGGAGATAGGGAAGGACAAGAAAGCCTGGCAAGCTATAGTCCATGGGGCTGAAAAAGAGTCAGACACAACTTAGTGACTGAAAAACAACAGCAAAGTGCGTGTGTTTGTGTGGGTTATATCTAGTGATATTTAACACATGAAAAATTAACACTAAAGTATATTTGTGATTATTTAATATAATCTGAAACCCTTCATAAGTTAATGAGTAACTCATTCTCATGAAAAATAATAATAGCTTAAAAATAGAAAATAGCTAAATTCTGGTGTCTGCTTCTGATCTAATTTATTATGATGCCAAATATTAGCCTCTGGAAAACTCCATGATACTCTGGTGAGATAAAGACAGTAAAAAGGGCAAATAATGACTCAGTAGTATCACAAAAGAAGTCTTTAACTTTGTGTACCTGAAAAGGTCTCTGTGTACCAAAAGATGCATGGACTGTACTTTGAGAATCACTTTATCAGAACAAGAATTTCTGTCTAAAGAAATAAGCAAGGATATCCTGTTTGCTTTTTATGTCCTTTGAGCTTGAGTGCTCAGGCTTCGGAAATCAACTAATCACTAACACTATTACAAAAGAGACAGTCTATGTGATAAGGAGGAAAACACCAGCAAGATGTCAAGAATTGATTTATTAAAACTTTTTTTTCCTCTTTGGCTTGATAGTTACAGAAAAATAAATCCTCTGCTCTGGAAAGTTTATTCCAGAAAATTTGGGGCCTAAGAAAGATTCAAAATTGAAGCTAACTCTACACATGCTTCATTATTTGATTTCTGTATCTTCAATTATAATTATGTCTAGTGATTTAATCTGATATTTACCGTGCCTGGGCTCAATTTATTATATTAAAAAGTTTTTCTTTTTTTTCTGACAAGAATGATAGTTCAATTTCTGTATGAGAATATGAGCTAACAAGCTTTTCCCCAAACTTCTCTCAGGAATTCAGTTTGATCTGTTTCCTTATTGCTATTCAGAGCCCTGTACTATCATTTTTCTTTTCTCACCTTACTTTATTACATTCACAAATAAAATCTGCACACATTCATAAATGTCATTTCATACATGTGAACTTCTCTTTTGTTTGCCTCTTTCAACGTTTTATCCCCTTAATCTTTCATGGCATTTCCCTTCCCAATAGCCCCAAGTAATTAATTTATTCTTCATATTTCTTTCCGTGTTCCATAATAATATACCTCCTATATACACATAAACACATACACTTGAAAGTAAATTTTTTTCCAAAAAAAATTATCATGATACCTACATCTTTCTGTATCTTCCTTTTGTTTCACTCTATAATTATCCATGGGGAATACAAACAAAAGAATAAGTATATTTTTAATTAATCAGTCTTAAGGGTTGCATAACATTTTAAGTTTATTCAACCATTTTATTATCTTGTTATGGGCATTGTCATTGCTGCTAATTAGTTTTTTGTTAATTAATTATTTTTACTATTTTACATTTTTGCCACCCTGAACAATGCGGAAATACCAATACGTATCCTTGATGACCTATGTACTAGCACTTTCATTTTTACAGGAAAAAAGGACAGAATCCCAAAGTGGAACTGCTGGATTAATAAGTTTATAAGTTAAAAAAATTAATAGAAGTTGCATATTGCTTTTTCAGAAGGGATGTAGAATTCACACTTCCATCATCAAGGCATACGAATATCCTCACACTTGTTAAAAGTGTAAAATCTTATACTTACTAAATTTTAAAAGTCTGACTAGTATAAAATAATTTCTTTTTATATTACTTAGGAGTTTGCACGTATTTTTATAAACTTTGACAAATTTTTGAAGAATTCTTTTGCAAAAAAAATCTTAAACTTTTTTGCATACTTTCCTATGAGTTCTTATAACAGGATTTCACATAGGATTCTTCTGCATAGAGCTTCGGCTGTGATTGCAGTTCTGAGAACAGTAGGTGCTATCCTCACATTTCAAATCAAAAGGCCAATTTTTCTATACAGGTCTTAAAAAGGAGGTATCAGAAGCTGGTTTTGCAATAAACATTAAACCATCATCCACATCGAGGATCTATACAAAGAGCTAAAACTATCAAAAGTTCAAGAGACCAGCAATAGAGGACATTGCAAGTATTAGAGAAAAAAGTGCTTCTCCTTCCCCAAAGCCAAGCAAGGAAGCTTTGATAATAGTTAGACACATATCGCCTGGAATTTGAGGGATATGGAGATCAGCATGTGATTCACACTAAGTGTGAAGCAGAGAGACTGGCTAGAATGGCATGCCCCTGCTGGGCAGGACTGAGACAACAATGGAATTTCCTACAAGCTAGATTAGATCCCTGTGTCAGAAATCCAGTCTCCAGGTATTTTAAAAGATGAAAATAGCTAAACTGAGGATGGGCCATGAGGAGCCACAATCTGGCCTGGGGAACCCTTGACAGCCTAAGATGGGACAAATCCAGCATCAGGTCCAAAAATAAGCAACACAATGTCCCTCAAGAGAAAAAGCTGCCATTTAAACATCTGTCTCGCAGCTGTGCCAACACAAGACACAACTGTTCAACTTGTCTTGCCCCTGAGTTCTACTCCTGCCCTGTGCTTCAATCCTGGAGACCTTAAAAGCAGTTTGGGGAGCAGGGGAAGTGGAAAGGAGCAGACAGGAGCACGTAGGCCAGGTAAGGACATAGAAGAAAGATGATCACACCCCTATACTGGTTTCCTTAGAACTTTTTTTTCACTTTTCTGAATGATTACTGATTTACTTTACTTTTCATTATTATTATTTCATTATTTTTATTATTATTTCATTATTTTATTATTATTTTTACTATTATTTCATATTTCATTATTATTGTTTTTCATTATTATTATGGCTATATCTGTATAGTGAAATAGTGGTAGATAAATATGATTTAGATAAATGCAAGATTTTGTACTGCTCTCATTTTTGGCTTAGATAACAGTTTCTTAAGAATCTACTACATTATACATAAATAATTGAGTTAACTAAGTGACTAAGATAATAGAGGGTCATTTGTATAACAGAAGTTGACAAAATATATGATCCAAATCTAAAAAGAATGAAAAGTATCTGCTTATAATACACAACATTTGAATCTTTACTGATATGCCACTCTATTTTTTTTCCTGTGAGTAGCTATCGATCTTTATGTAAGAAACAGTTTCATTTCTAATACTTTATCATATGTTTTAATACGCACCAGACAAGTCCTCCTTCATCAATCTCATTCAATATAGGCGGTCCATATTTTACACAATACTGTGCTAACTGTAAAGTGTGCAGCTAAAGCTGTATTCTCAAAATGCACAACTTCTCAGTTACCAAGAAACTATGCAAAATAAGGACACTGTTCCGATATATACGTTTGAATTAATAACACACAATGCAGAGTAGAAATACCTATTCCTCCAGTTTCCATCCATACATTCTGTTAGATAAATTTTGAAATGTATCAAGTTATAAAATTCATAGATTAATTGGGAAATAATAGCTGTATCTCTTCACACTGTATGACAACTATTTTAACACATAAAAAATAATTAATAAAGTTGCCAGTTCTAAAACAAAAATACATAACATAATATTTGAGGCTATGTCAAATAAAAACTCTATCTGTTGGAACTGGAAGTTAAACTTCATTAGTCCATGGAAGCTTTCTCTCTGCTGCTGGGTAGAGGCATCTTCCAACCATTATAATCTGATCAGCATGCTTCTCAACTGCTTTGGAATGTTCAATGCACAGAAACAGATTCCAAGTAATAGATCTTGATCTGTATGGAACAAAGGACTTCATGGGAAAATATCTGAGTGGAAAACAAGTCTGATAGAGCAGCATAGCCTGAATTGGAAAGAACAATAATGTTTTCAGGGTGAGTATGAGACTGGGATCACCAGGCCCTAACACTGCTCCTAGGGAGGCCTCTTTGTCTAAGGAAGAGAATAACAGACCCTGTGATTATTTCATTTCTTCTTAATATACACCACTTCTCACTAACACTTTCTCATGCTTTTGAATATATTTGTGTCACTCTCTTGGGTTAATCCATGACAGATACATACTATCTTTAAAAACTTGGCCATCCATCAACTCTGAAAAAAATAAACAAACTTCATGTGAAAAACAAATTGGTTGCAATTATAGTTTCATCCAGTCCCCTGGCAAATATCTGTAATGCTGATATAGTACTTTTGATAAGTGTTTCCCCAAAAGCATTAGAAATAATAACTGAAAGAAATGGGTCTTTCCAGTTTCATTAACTGTAGTTGAGAGAATTTTAAATCAAATTTATTGCTAGAATATTTGTAATGCCCAAACATTTTATATGTATAACTTATATATTCCTCTGCTAGGTACCATGCTAAAAAGGGTTAACAAATAGGCATGCCATTAAAAATAGGATTGCTGTTTTTTCTTTTTTTCTAAAACTCCAGTTAATGAAGAGAAGCAATTAAATAGCTGTTAGGAGAAGCTGCTTGGGATACTTGGTGGATTTATCCAAAGCTATCTCTTCACCCACCTCCTGTTGCAGATCGTTATCTATATATAGATATTTGGGTTCAGACTTTGTGAAAAAAGCAAGTTTTAATATCTCAACTATCTTTCTGGTAAGAGATGATGAATCATAGTTTACTCTTACTATGCAGAGTATGACCTTGAGATGTTTTTGCTCATGCATCAAGACTCTGTTCATGCACAAGTATGCCAAGAGAGTATTCAAGGTAGCTGTTTTTGTCTTCCTTGAACTGCTAGGTGTTATTACCCAAATCAAGCATACTAAACATATTGTGGGGGAGATAGGAAAGGAAATGAACCTTTAAATATGTTTTTAAAGGTATTTTTAACTTAGCAGTCTTCTAACAGGGAATCATTTTTCTTTCGAAGAGAAAAGGATGGTCAGTATCAGTTATTTGTCAGAATGTGAGTTGAAAGAATATATGATAGGCACTTGATTTTGAAAGCAATTCTGTTTGTGAAAAATAAAAATCATTTTACAATGAAAACTTTTTTATACTGTAGATAAGATTACTCTATTCAGATACTACATAATGTCAAAGCATTCAAAAGATTGCTGGAATTTAGGGCAGAAATGCAACAGCTTTTGAGTAATGAAAAACTCTTGGCTTACATGATAGAGAGCAAACTAAATGACGAGTAATCTCATGAATTTGGCAAAATAAATGCCTTTAATCTTATCTAGATACTCATAAATTATTTGACACAATATCAAGTTAATCATTCTGTTTACAGGAAGATGATGTTTTAAATACAAGGGAACTTGTTTTCCTTCCTAGTAAAATGCAAGATAAGAGAACAATCTTTCTATTGTGCTGCAGTGGAGTGATTAGAATAAGAAAATACGTATACTACTGAAAAAGAATCTGACTTTTATTTTCTGAAGAAAATAAATAAAAATGATGCTTTGATTCTACTAAAGTTTGTTTCTCCTGATGACTTGAGATTTCAAAGTATATTGGAAAAACTTGACTTTGGTCTAAGATTCTGGCTAGCATTCAGACTCTCCTAATGTTGTGAAATCTTATGAGACAGTGTAAACTAACAGGAGATTAAATTTATTCCCATTATGTAAGACCATTAATTAATAGCTGATTTTGTAACTAAAACTCACTTTCCCCACCCAGACTCTATTTACAGAGTAGAAACTCTGCTTCACGTAAAAACAGTCCAGGGATACTGGGGCCCTGACTGCCCCTTCCTTGGCTTATCTGTAGGATGAACGTTTTGTGCCTCGTTGTGACAATGAGAAAGCCCAAAGTAAATTAAAAATGGCTAAGAGGATGTCTAGCATATGAATCTGATATAGGATCTGTCATGTTCTGTGAGTGGTTTGAAACAGAGGAAAATTCAGAAGTTTGTAGTTACCCAGTTCAGAAGAGTTGAGACAACTGGTGATACAGCAGAACCCTGGGCTTGCAATAAAGAAGCTTCAACAGTATGATGCCCTTGAAATTAGAGTTCATGGACAATGTCAGAAAAATTTTAGGAATATTTGCCTAATAATTACAACTCTAACTTAGCTCAGAGACTGAAAGCACAGATATGCAGATTAATGGATTAAGACTAATCTACCTGATGACAGCTGAGGTCAGCAGGGAAATACAAGCCAGAAAGCAGAGCAAAGCTCCATCTCTCTGAGACCAGAACATATTTAACCTTCCTCTATATCCAGACACTATTTCAGAAAGGACCGGGGAAGCAGAGACTGACTGCTAAAGGGAAAGAAAGAGACCTGATGAGGAGTGAGGGCTCTAAACTGACTATGGGAAACTTTCATTAAGAAACTGAAATATTTTTAACTGTTAAGTTTATTATTTTTTCTGCAAAAAAAGAGTCTGATGAATGATCAGTTACAGAAAATTAATGCTTTGTTTTTGCATGCAAACTTATCCAGTTTTAATTCATAAAAATCATATTCCATTTTACTAAAACTATTTAATCACTGCAGATGGTGACTGCAGCCATGAAATTAAAAGGTGCTTGCTCCTTGGAAGAAAAGCTATGACCAACCTAGACAGCATATTAAAAAGCAGAGACATTACTTTGCCAACAAAGTTCCGTCTAGTCAAAGCTATTGTTTTTCCAATAGTCATGTATGGATGTGAGAATTGGACTATATAGAAAGCTGAGCGCTGAAGAATTGATGCTTTTGAACCATGGTGTTGGAGAAGACTCTTGAGAGTCCCCTGGACTGCAAGGAGATCCAACCAATCAATCCTAAAGGAAATCAGTCCTGATCAGAAAGCCTGACGCTGAAGCTGAAACTCCAATACTTTGTTCACCCAATTCGAAGAGCTGACTCATTTGAAAAGATCCTGATGCTGGGAAAGATTGAAGGTGGGAGAAGGGCACAGCAGAGGAAGAGATGGTTGGATGGCATCACCAATGTGATGGACATGAGTTTGAGTAAGCTCTGGGAGTTGGTGATGGACAGGGAAGCCTGGTGTAATGCAGACCATGGGGTGACAAAGAGTCAGACATGACTGAGCGACTGAACTGAACTGATTTTAATAAATGCCTTTCACACCTCTTGGCAAAGCAGTTTCTTCTGCCTCTCTTTCGTCTGAATTTTTACATTAGAATCTTTAAGTGAATTAATTTTGCTGTCTTATTTAAGATCTATTTTTTCGCCAAACATCTAACCAATTGTTCTACCTTTTTGTACTGAATAATTCAACCCTAACTCACTGATTAATACTTCTACTTTATTATATATTAAATTACCTAAAATAATTTATTTTTTCTCAAAATATCTATTTATANTGTCATTTTGACTGAGATTTGATTAAATTGGTGCATTATTCTTCATCTGCAATGTGGCATATCTCTACATTTATGTATTTTTCACATGTGTCTGAGTTATATATTTATTGGCTTGTGTGTTGTTTGCAAATACAGGTCACACTAGGGTTTGTTTTTTTTTTTAAGATAATAGTTATATTCCCTCTCATTTATTTTCTGTTGTATTTGTACTGGTATATAGGAACTGTATTAATTTGCTCCATATTTTTATATATATAGTCATATTCCAGAGCTCTTAATAGTTCTAACAGTTTTATGAGTGAATAGTTTTGACTTTTCAGTTGGTTCATGTATTTTACTTAGAATCACTTCCTAGTTTACACTAGACTTGCCCTGTCTCTTTCTGTCCCAAAGCAAAAATCAATGTTGCTATGCCTGCCTTAATGATAGGGTGCATTTTTAGCTTGCAGTCATAGTGCTTTTTTCTCCATGGACCTCAAGGATGACAGTGTGTATTGGAACAAAACTAACAGTGCCATAAATATGTATTCCTTATACATATTAAGTGTACTAGTTAACATTATCTGTGCTTGAAAAAATCACTTAAATGAGATTATATATTCTAGCAGTTTCCAAACAGTGCCTGACAACCATAAACTATAATTTGTGATATCAGAACAAGTGATGAAATACACAAACAGCCTATGTCCTGGTGAAAGACTCCATTGTTTCCAACAGATCAGCCATTGCTTGTAGTTCAAAGACTGAAAATAACTTCTTTTGAGAGTAAACCAGGTCCAGGTATTCCAAGTAGCCTCACCATCAGGAAGGAGCCAGCCAATGTCTCCTTAATTCGATCTACCTGAGTAGGAGTAGGTGCTATGGGAGAACTTAATCCTTTTAGAGGAAACATTTTTTTTCTTGACATCATAATTACCAAACAGATACTCTAAACTAGGTAAGAATTCCTCCTGCCACAATATTTGAATGCAGGGGGAAGACCATTCAGAGAAATAGGAGAAAGGTGTTTGTTATCACCTTTCCTGTGCAGGTTCCCTGGAATCAGATTCAGGGGTTCTGCCTATTTAGGTGAGCCCTGGCTCCACAATGCTGAAGCCATCAAGAGCTTTCAGTGGTTACCATCCCTAGGACTCTCATTGTTATAGAGTCCCCCACAGGCTTGTTGTCATTTGCCTTTCCTTTGTTCCTGCCTTTGATCGCAGAGCCATTGACCTGATGCTGCTTTAGCTGAGATAAAATAACTATACCTGTAGATATTCACAGGGGTCTGAGTGGGAGGCTTGACATCATAGTAACTTGGAAAAAAAAGATAAAAAGTGGAGCTGGAAAACAGCAGCGCACACAAGCTGCAACTTTATTTGGAGTTGCTATAGTTGAACAACAAAGGAACCAGGTTGACTCATTGGTTTCAATTGTACTGGAGCGATGGGGTTATTTTAGTGTGTGTCCTAGCTCTTCTTTCTGGAGCAGCAAATAGAAATGGATTGGTTCAAGCCCTAGTGAATACATTTGGTTCATAACACAGTTTGCCTTTAAATCAAATTTATAGTTGCCTAAAATAGACTCTCCAACTGTGCAGAAGTCATATAAGTAGCAGTTGGAATGATAAGAGTACTTTTGCCATTCATTCAAAAGCACATAAGTGGCTAAAGATACACTTTTCAATTGTTCTCTATCCTACTGAGACTATTGTAAGGATTCAGTTTCTCCTCAATTACACTAAAATGATGCACTTTTGTCTGCTGCTGTTTTGAATCCCTATTATCTCTAAATGTGTTTCCCTGTAATACTAAAAGGTGTCAAGTAAAACACCAGAGAGCTCAAAAGGTTGTTGTTTCTTTCCCTTTCTTACATCCTCCTCCTCACCTTTTTTTTTCCTTCCTTTTCTGATGAGTCTCAAGTATTGTTTTAGTTGCTCAGCAGACCCCATGGACTATAGTCCATCTGGCTCCTCTGTCCATGGGATTCTCGCTTCATTCTTCTATAGCAATGGTTGTCAGCTAGGGAAATTTTGCTCGTAGGGGACATTTGGCAACATGTAGAGGTACTCTTTAGTTGTCACAACTGTATGAGGGTTGCTATTGGCCACTGGGTAAAGGTCAGAAATGTCGCTAAACATTCTACATTGCATGGCACAGCCCTCACGCCAGAGATTTATCCACTGCATGTGCCAATATGATCAAAAACCCTTAAGAGAAATAAGACTGATCAGGATTAACTTTTACATGATTTTTAGAGATGATGAATTCACATGTTTTTACTATATGACTTTTTAATTTAAATAGGGGGGTTAATGCCCACAGAGGACTTCTACAGACAGAACTTTCCATGAAGTCATTTTTGTTGTTCAGTTGCTAAGTCATGTCTGACTCTTTTGCGACCCCATGTAGCCTGCCAGGCTCTTCTGTCCATGGGATTTCCCAGGCAAGAATACTGGAGTGGATTAATGAATCATTAAAATTCTTACTTTTTTTTTTATTAAATCCATACTTAGATTTATCAAGGTCTGAGTTCACTTTTTTATTTCATAGTCTCCTCTTATATATCCACTGATGTGTCTAACTGAAAGATTTTCTTCTGATAGAAAAATAGCACTAAAATTCCTTGAAATTACATTTATCTANATACTTGAATTTCATTCTTGGTTTTAATATTTTTTACAAAGGTTCAGACAAAATATTTCAGTCTTTGAAATTTTAAATAAAACTTACCTACTGTTACAGACGGAATGTTTATATCACTCCTGAAAGTTCTATGTTGAAGCTCTAATCCCCAGTATGATGGTATTTGGAGATGAGGCTTTTGGGAAGTAATTAGGTCATGAGATTGGAGCCCTCTTGATGAGGTTAGTGACCTTGTAAGAAGAGACAAGAGAGAACCTGCTTGTTTTCTCTGTGTGTGTGTGTGTGTGTGTTTTTCAGTCTTTCTCTGTGTGTCTGTCTCCATCTCTATATATGCATTTTAGAAACAGTTTGTCAATAAGGTTGTATCAGAGACCAGAAAAGAATGCAAAAATATATCAGTGGACAACAAAAAACTAATATGATAATGCAGGAAAAGCATAAGGAAAGAGATGCTAACCCAGAGGTGAATATCACAGTTATTTCCTTAATCATTCTAGAACCATTCTTGACTAACAGACTCCCTGAGGAATGACTGGTGTTTCATCAAGAATAACCTCATATATCAATACAGTATTATCAATTAATTTTTAAATTCACAAGTGTATACTCAGTGTTGAACATGTTCCAAACAATGATCTGGAGGCTGAGGGTCCAAAATGAA
Source organism: Redunca redunca (assembly GCA_006410935.1). Lineage (NCBI taxonomy): Eukaryota > Metazoa > Chordata > Mammalia > Artiodactyla > Bovidae > Redunca > Redunca redunca. Next base: position 549,496 of record SJYQ01000939.1, on the reverse strand, counting down.
GATATTAATAGATATATTTCTTGCTCCTTCAGTTTACATTTTAATTGTACTTGCTAGACATACAAATTATTTAACAAATTAGATAGAGTTTATCTCATACTTTGAGATATCATTCTCAACTAAATTTTGTGTTTACCTATTTAATAGGAAAAAAAAAACTTTAGTGTTGGATAGGGGGAAAAGTGAACAGCATGGACTTTGCTGATTTTTCATAGTCACTACTTACCCTAAGTGGGTAAAACTGCTCAGAATAGTTCCTAAAATGACATCATTTCATTGGGATATGCTCCTAGATTGAAGGACACAAATACAGCTTCTTGTTTTTTGGAAGTTTCTTTTTGTTCTTGCAGTACTTCAATCATTATAAAAAGAAAACATTTAAATAACTGAAACAAAAATAGATATAGCTAGGTTTGGATGTAAAAGAAAAAGAGACTACATAAAGATAGCTAAGTTATTGACAGTACTATTGAAAGATGGTCTTAAAATTTTCCCATCCTTTTAAGATTCAGTTTTAGGTTTAATATAGTTTGTTTGAGTACTAAAATATTTTTTAGACACTGCAGTTCCAGTGTGCTATATTGAAATGGAAGTTTGGGGTATATTACAGTTTAAATATATATTAAGAGGTAACACTATACCCTTGGGCTACCTGGGTGGCTCAGCATTAAAGAATCTGCCTGCAGTACAGGAGCTGCGGGTTCAATGCCTGGATCAGGATGATCCCCTGGAGGAGGGCATGGCAACCCACTCCAGTATTCTTGCCTGGAAAATCCCATGGACAGAGGAGTCAGGTAGGCTACAGTCCCCAAGGTTGCAGAGTGGGATGTGAACAAAGTGACTAAGCACACATCAACACTGCCCTTTCAGAATCAACAAATCAGTGCCAACAAAGAAGCAAACAGGGGAAAAAGATAAAGATAGAAGAGGGAAGAGGCTAGACAGCTGCCAAGAAGGGAAGACTTTCCTTTTCCAACCTCAACAATCTTTTCATCTGTAGCAAGATCTGGATGTGACATATTGCTTTTTGTAACTTAATCACATTAAACCTATTATGCTTTGCATAATAATCATTCCCTAAATGAAGACATTGTTTAAGGTAAAAGAAACACGAATTAAGTCATGAAACTGATTTAACATTCTTAAAATCATCAGGAGCCTTTGCTAGAAGTCATCATTGATCTTACATGACCAGAGGGAAAGAAAGCAATAAAGGATCAAGAATTTGTAATCAATAATATAATTATAATAAGAGAATAACAATTGTTGATTTCTCTCAAAAGGGGACCTGGGATATTTGAGGGTAAGGGAAAAGATAGAACAAGTCATTATACATTCAAAGAGATTATCTTGATAAATTTATCTATTCTTCCTATGGTAAAATCGACAGACATAATCTCATGAGCTCTGAAAAATAAGTGAAATAATTCAGCTCAGCAAAACTGTACTAATTGAAATAGATATGTAAGAAATATAGAACTATATTTTGTAAGAAGCATCCATGTCTGTAGGAATTTTGGAGTGGTTTAAACAAACCAGACAGTGTATAAGGTGTGTATAGATGTGAACAGCTCTACTGTTGAACTGCTTTCTTGCTGGAAGCTCAGCCTATAGTACTGCATCCTCTCAGTAATTCACAATTTTTAGGATGCAGCTGCCCAGACTAATGAAAGTACAGGATTTGAATAAAAACCCAGATTCTCCTTCCAGCTGTGCTTCCCTGACCCATCTGGAAAAATGCAAAAATGGTCCTTCTTTATAAAGCACTTTGCGGCCTGACACTTCTCTTGTCTTTTCTTCTCACCAGTTGAACATCAATACATTTACACATTGATGGATAACAATGCCGTTAAGAAGTAAACTCCAACTAGTGAGCCCAGAAATAATTAAGATCATGGAAAAGCATGAAACATTGAGACTGACTTCATAAAATCACAACCCAAAATAACTTCTGTTACTACTCACGTGAGCTTCAAGACTTTTCTGTCTGCCCTCCTATTGCTGACCTCTTTTCCTAAGAATGTGAGGAGCCAGGAGAGAATTGAGAAAGACTGTGGGAATGGAGGAAGGGAAATAAACTTTTGGTCAAAGAACATATGGGGATTGATGTCTGGGTCTCAGATGAGGGTGTGGGAAGCAAGTAGAGGTCAAAAACTGAGTCTAAATGGAGAGTGGAGTCCAGAGCCAGGTATCAAGAAAAGTCTCAGGAAAAGAACAAATAAGGCAGTCAAGGCAGGTGTGGGAGGCACACCACAGACAGATTCCTGAACACAGTGGGTGCACAGCACTGAGCCCTTTATAATGCGCCACAGTTAAGCTTGCGGATGGAGTGGGAAGCATGAAGCTGCGCTGCTTTTTACAGCTCTAAATATTCAACTGTGGGCTTCCCAGGTGGCTCAGTGGTAAAGAATCTGCCTGCCAGTGCAGGAGATGTGGGTTCAATCTCTGGGTAGGGAAGATGCCCTGGGAGTAGAAAATGGCAACCTACTCCAGTATTCTTGCCTGGAAAATTCAATGAACAAAGGAGCCCGGGCAGAATTGCAAAGAGTCAGACATGACTGAGCACTCACACCAAAATATTCAATTGCCTCCTTAGATATGAAAGCTTTAGAAAAACAAGGTAGAAATAAAACAAGTGTTTCACAGAAAAGAGCACTATGAAAAGAAAGCTAACTGTCTCATAGAAAAACAAGGAATGTGCACCTTTAAATGCAAAAATAAATGAAGTCTCTGAATTAGTCCAACTTTAATAAGTCAGAACGTTATCTGGCCTAAGTCTCTCCCAGAGTTTATGGACACTGAAATGGATTTATCATTCTAAGGAATCCTGTTCCTCTTCCACCAATAAATAGAGCCTGTTATTATTAAAGCCTGCTTATCCTGTGGTGGTTTTATTAATCAGGATAAACTAGGTTATTCTTTGGTAACCAGTTAATCCTGAAATATCAGTTACTGAACACAGCAAACACATATTTCTCTCTCATACTACACGTGCAATATAAGTCAATAGATCAGCAGTTTTGTTTCATATAATCACATAATGTAGGGAGAGGTTAATAGGATCCTCCAGTCAGAGTATAGCTGGTAGTCATGATAGTGAAAAAATCATATTAAAATCATATTCATATACATTTCATTGGTCAGAGCTGGTCAACTGGTCTACCTCCCAAAAGAGGTTGGGATGTATAATCTCCCTTAAACATGAATGGAAAGGAAAATTGGGTGTTTTGTATATGAGTGATGTTTACCACATCTGGTATTATAAAATAATCATATAGTTCTGGAAAATCACCTTCATGGAGAAAAGAAGGGGACATAAGAAGAAGAACCTAGGGATACAGATGTAATCAAGAAAGAACAACTGAAGGATTTTAACAGTAATCTGAAATTAGGGTACTTCTTCAGGTACTTCATAAATGTGCAGTTTCTGCATACTTGAGGTTTCCCTCAAACATAAAAAAAAAATATTGCTTGGACCTATTAAAGGTAAGATATATTTTTTAAAAACATAGGATGGAATTCTGCTTTCTGAGGCCTTGTAAGACCAAAGAGAGGCTAACAGAGAGGCTAACGTCTAGTTGGAGCACACTGTTGAGGTTTCTTGCCCAGTAGGGAACTGATGTGACGTGTTTGGAGGACTATAAAATACTGAAAGAATTGAGCCTCATTAACAGTCTCATAACAAGTAAAACCAAATAAACCTTGAGAAAGGTGAAGGTACAAAATCTAAAAAGCAAAAGTGAGTAATTTTTAGGTCACTACAGGACTGTGTTCTCCTTAGTGTTACCAAGAAGAAGGAAAGGGCCTAGGGGAGCCAAGAGTAATTATGATGAAAGGATAATACACTTGGGATTCAGAGGAAAAGAGAAGATACACAGAGACCAGGAGGCCTCATCTGAGAAGAATTAGCAGTCCCACTGGGCAATTGGGAATCTACTGAGCTTGGGATTCTGAAGAGCTTGATCTATACTATAGACTTGTCAGGTCTCACTTTCAGACAAAGTGAATGAGTCAGGATGGGGATTCTTAGACTGACAGCTCCATTTGCATCTTAAGGTAGACCAGAAAACCCAGTATCAGTATTACTTTTAATAATTTCTCTAGCTTTTAATCATCCATATTGTTTGGAATTTTAAAAATATCTTTATTCCCTTCTATGTTTGCAGTTAAATCATTAAGGCTCCCAAATAAGGTTCAGTGTTTCAGAAAGTATAGCTGAATGGCAGTCAGTGACAATCTGCAATGAGAGGAAATAATCAAGATGCTATAGGCCATGGAAGCAAAGAGAAGATGAGAGGGTCAGTCTATGATGTAAGTAGAGCCTGATAGGAGGCTTTAGCCTGCCTTATGATGACTGATTCAATTTAGGTGGCAAAGGTTACTGGGATTTCCATTTCTTCATATAAAATCATTCACAGCTTCTTCAAGATATAGCAAGATTATAAGGTAGAGAGGGTAACTCAGGACCTGGGTCTGTTCTCATCATAAATATTAGCATCCATCACAGACATTCTAAGCATATTTTCTATTCCAGTATCCAAGCCACTGATCCAAATGTTAACTGGCCCAAGAAGTAACCTCTATGGAATGCCATTTGTTGTGTCTTCCCAAGCTGACACTGAACCATTGATAGTATTTGTCAGGACGAGACACTTCAACCAGCTGTCACTTCTCAAAGCACTTTCATGCACAGTTGTTGGTGAGGAATTAAGACTGTAACAGCAGGGACAGTAAGGATTAGGTTTGACAGTTCACTCAGACAAGTGCATAGGTCAGCTTTGTCCAAATCAGGACGCTTTCTATTTTAGAAAGAGGATGATTTCAGTTAATAAAGCTTAATTTAAAAAGAGCTGAAGATAAAGAAATGTGGAAGGCATTTGAATGACAAAACAGAAGAGCCTATAGAATTGCTGATCAATGCTTTTCAATAAAAAAATATAAAACAGAAACAAAGGTTTCAATGATTAACATAGAATTAGAGGGTAAAAAAATAATGCTTGTAAAGTAAGAATATCAGGCCAGCTTTTTGCCAGGGTTCAAAAGAATATAGGACAGGAACAAGGGCATTACTATATTCCTAGAAAAAAAGAAATGTTAAGAAGGAATAAGACAGTTTCTACAATCATAGTGAAATCATGCTTCTTAAAATGACTGTTGAGATTTTCTTTAATAGCATGTTTTTTTTTCCCTACCTTCCTAGAAATATGGTTTTATGACTGAAACAGATGTGCTGTTTAGCTCTTTCTCCTTGACCTTTTCACAAGTATCCTAATTCCAATCAGGTAGTGAACAGCTGTTAAAATAAATCTGCCCTTGAGCTTTGCGGAGAGTGATGAGGCTTCAGACACTGCAGCTTCATCCCTTGTATCACAGTTTAGGTCAGAGATTATAAACTCAGTAATCCAGAGGATATGACAAACACTCTGATGATGTTGAGAAAAGCCAGTCTAACTGCCCTCTTCCCACAGAGGGTGGGAGAGACAGGAGGTGGGTGCTGCGGTTAGGAGGGCACATTAGCAGCGAGCATACTGAGTCTTCAGATTATCTGGAGCCAGAAGACTTGGTGTTTTGGGCCTGGTACACAGGACTTTCAGACCCTTCAATTCCAGCAGCTGTGCTATGGGTTGGAGCCCCAGGCTGTGTCCTCATGTCCTCAACCTGGCGCTTCCAATGTGAACAGCATTCGAATGCAACACTGACAAAAAGAATAAATCAGGACAGCTGATTTACAGTCTGGTAAAGCAGTCTCTTTAGAAGTTGATGTTTGTCTTTAGACCAGGAATATATGCACCCATGAAGTGTGCTTGGTAATTCTCCCATGGAGTATAAAAAGATAATTGAATTTACTATTTTTAATCTCAGTATTATAAAATGATATTTTCTGTGCATTTTTGAATATATGTGACTTATACTACCCTGAAGCAACTGAGCACACAGCACAATATACTAGAACATGGGATCGAATATAAAATAACAAATAAGTAAGGAAAAGAAGAAAAGGAAAGATCAATCTGAATGCAGAGGTCCAAAGAATAGCAAGGAGAGATAAGAAAGCCTTCCTCAGTGAATATTTCAAAGAAAAAGAGGAAAAACAATAGAATGAGAAAGACTAGAGATCTCTTCAAGAAAATCAGAAATACCAAAGGAATATTTAATGCAAAGATAGGAACAATAAAGGACAGAAATGGTATGAACATAACAGAAGCAACAGATATTAAGAAGAAGTGGCAAGAATACACAGAAGAACTATACAAAAAAGATCTTAATGACCTGGATAACCATGATGGTGTGATCACTCACCTAGAGCCAGACATCCTGGAGTGTGAGGTCAAGTGGGCCTTAGGAAGTATCCTAAGGGAGGTGATAGAATTCTAGCTGAGCTACTTCAAATCCTAAAAGATGATGCTGTGAAAGTGCTGCACTCAATATGCCAGCACATTTGGAAAACTCAGCAGTGGCCACAGGACTGGAAAAGGTCAGTTTTCATTCCAATCTCAAAGAAAGGCAATGCCAAAAATGTTCAAACTACCACACAATTGCACTCATTTCACATGCTAGCAAGGTCATGCTCAAAATCCTCCAAGCCAGGCTTCAACAGTATGTGAATCCTAACTTTCACATGTTTAAGCTGGATTTAGAAAAGGCAGAGGAACCAGAAACCAAATTACCAAATCCACTGGATCACAGAAAAAGCAAGAGAATTCCAGAAAAACATCTATTTCTGCTTCATTGACTATGCTAAAGCCTTTGACTGTGTGGATCATGACAAACCATGGAAAATTCTAAGAGAGGAAAATATGAGACCACCTTACCTGCCTCCTGAGAAACCTGTATGCATGTCAAGAAGCAACAGTTAGAACTGAACATGGAACAAGACTGGTTCAAAATTGGGAAGGAAACTCATCAAGGCTGTACATTGTCACCCTGTTTATTTAACTTATATGCAGATCACCTCAAGTGAAATGCCAAACTGGATGAAGCACAAGCAGGAACCAAGACTGTCGAGAGAAATACCAATAACTTCAGATATGCAGATGATACCACCCTTATGGCAGAAAGCAAAGAGGAATTAAAGAGCCTCTTGATGAAAGTGAAAAAGGAGAGTGAAAAAGTGGGCTTAAAACCTAACATTCAAAAAGCTAAGATCGTGGTCTCCAGTACCATCACTTCATGGCATATAGATGGGGAAACAATGGAAACAGTGAAAGGACTCTATTTTGGGGGGCTCCAAAATTTCTGTGGACAGTGACTGCAAGGATGAAATTAAGATGCTTGCTCCTTGGAAGAAACCTAGACACACATTAAAAAGCAGAGACGTTACTTTGCCTACAAAGGTCCGTCTAGTCAAAGCCATGGTTTTTTCAGTAGCCATGTATGGATGAGAAAGTTGGACCATAAAGAACACTATGCACCAAAGAATTGATGCTTTTGAACTTTGGTGCCGGAGAAGACTCTTGAGAGTCCCTTGGACTGCAAGAAGATCAAATCAGTCAATCCTAAAGGAAATTGGTCCTGAATATTCATTGGAAGGACTGATACTAAAGCTGAAGGTCCAATACTTTGGCCACCTGATGCAAAGAGCCAATTCACTGGAAAAGATCCTGATGCTGGAAAAGATTGAAGGCAGGAGAAGGGGATGACATAGGATGAGATGGTTGGATGGCATTACCAGCTCAATGAACATGAGTTCAAGCAAGCTCCAGAAGATGGAGAAGGACAGTGAAGCCTGGTGTGCTATAGTCCATGGGGCTGCAAAGATTCAGACATGACTGAGCGACTGAAAAACAACCATAAATAAATTCACATATATGGAGCTATATGTTCATTGTGTGTGTGTGTGCATGTGTGCTCAGCTGCTCAGTCGTGTCCTGTTCTTTGCGATCCCATGGACTGTAGCCCACCAGGACCCCAGTCCATGGGATTATCTCAGAAATAATACTGGAGTGGGTTTCCATCTTTTCCTCTAGGGGATCTTCTGACCCAGGGATGGAACCTGCATTTCTTGTAGCTCCTGTATTGGAAGACAAGTTATTTACTACTGAGCCACTTGGGAAGCTGGGCTCCTATAACAAAATACCATAAAGTGGGCAGCTTATAAACACCAAATTTTTTTTTCTCATAGTAATGGAGGCTGGAATGCCAAGAAATGTTATCTGGTGAGGGCCAGCCTCTAAGTAGTCCATTTTTTGTTGTTAAAACCTTACATGTGGCATAAAGGATCTCTTTTATAAAAACAGTAATTGCATTGCCCTAATGACCCCAAAATTCTACCTTCTAAATATTGTCACCTTGGAGTTTAAAATTTCAACATATGAATTTGGGGGGAACACAAACATTCAGGTCAAAACACATTTTTTTTTTTTTTACTGGTAGTGGCACATACAAACAAAAAGTGTTACAGACCACTGTTCTAGATTACTCCCCTCCCCCAGCCAAATATTCATAGGAAACAAAGTGCATTGGCAAGGCACCATATCACAGTAACTTTCTAAAAGTTACTTAGAATAAACTTTTTGACTTAGAATACTGATCAGACTGATGTCACTATAGGCCTTAGGGAGGGAAAAATAAGGGAAGGGAGAAATGAGAAATAAAGTTTCTTTCCTCGGATAACATCTCTCTTCAATAATAAACACTTAAATAAAAGACCCAGACTGTTGACCTTCCTTATCCTTACATCCATGGCATACAATACAAACTTTGTTGTAAACCATGTAACTCTGGTGAATAATATGGTAAACCCAAGGAATCAACTTCAGACCAAGGGTACCACCTTGGGGAGGGTTTGTTTAGCAAGCAGAGGATGCCAGGCACAGAAATTCAGGAAGATATAGCTGTAGACTGTGGTCATCAGGCAGTTTCCTTGTAAGGTAGAGGATGGTAAATAGAGGATACTGACCTCACAAACAAAAACTGAGAGATCAAATTCAAGACCATAGCTTGTAAACAGGTGGTCCATGGCCAAATCCAGCCTGCAGACCTGATTTGTTTGACTAAATGTCATGTATAAATTTTGAATTTGTTGTCAACATTTAAAACTTGGGAGATTTCACACCCAAAATATATCCATATTTATGTCTTCTTTTGATAAATGAAAAATCTGACAACACATGGGCCCACATTCTTGAATAGCCACCTGTGAGCTGGAGATGAAGTATGTTGCTTATGGAGAAAAGGCAGAATCTCTTACTTTTATTTCAACCCCTGAAAATGGCTGTTTCAGACATCTATGTTTATTCCATTGTTCTCAGTTCAGAGAAAGCAACAACACAGAATGCTGAGAGAAGTTAGGAAAGCAACGAAGAAACTCTGAATGATCAGCTCCTTGTCACACGTCCTCATCCTGCCCCACTGCCTACCACTTGCCAGATAATGCTCTAGGAATCAGGGGTGGGAAGAATCGAAAGCAAACAGAAAAGATGAGGTGCCTCTTCCAACTGAACTTCTATTCTAGTTGAAAGAACTGGAAAACAAGTCATTAAGTATCAGTTATCAGTGACCGTAATATCTGAAATATTTTGAATGCTTTATGGACCAGTCACTGCTCTTTCTCATGTATGCTTTGTGATTTTTTACACATATTAATTCCCACAGAAACTCCACGAAAAGGAAATAATTGCATCCTATTTTTCAAATAGGAAATTGAGTCATGGAGATAAGCAACTGCATGAAGTCCCACAGCTAGTAATGGTGAAGTAAGAATGGGTCACAGCAGTCTAGCTTTAGAGGTGCGGCATTTAACCCCATATCACACCATTAAGTGCTAAGCAGAGTGTTAAAATAGGCTGACATGACAGAGAGAGTCTTGGCAGCTACTTTAGATTTGAAAGTTAAGCCTTTTTAGGAAGTGACATTTAAACTGAGATCTGAAGGATACAACCATGAGAAAACTTCAGAAGTACACTAAGGGAACAATTAGTGTAAATGACTAAATTTGGAAAGCTTCGCTTATTAAGAATCTGATACAAATTGACCAGTGTGCTGCAGCTTGATCTGAGAGTGAGAATTAAAGAGAGGGAAAACTGCAGACGTCAAGTTGAAGAGGAAAGCACAGATCATTCCCCAAGATAGGCAATTTAGATTTTATTCCAGCTGGAAGTCATTGAAGGATTATAGGTTGAGAGATGACAGAATCCAATTTACATTGCAAAAACATGGCCATGCTCACGTTTACCTGAGCAAGGTGTTTATAAACTGATCTTAATGTCTGTTTCTATCTTCTTCTCCCATTCTTTCTCCTCCATACATGCTGTGCTTTAACACTCACATTCAAGTAGCTAGTGTTATGCTGGAAAACTGATTTCATGCGAACAAAGTCCTGATTTGTAGCATTTGCTCATTTCTGTGGTGTAAATAGTTTCATGATGGATGATTTTATATTATCAATAATTTAACAACCAGCTTGCCAAATTCCTAAATATTCATCTATCAGCTTTTGAGAGCTGATTCCAGCTGGCTTCAACATGGCTATATCCAAATATCTTCACATGAAACTCATCAGGCCCTTATATGCATGCCTTTCTGTTCTCTCTGATCATACAATTTAACCACTGTAGAGCTGTGGTTCGGAGAAGGCAATGACACCCCACTCCAGTACTCTTGCCTGGAAAGTCCCATGGATGGAGGAGCCTGATAGGCTGCAGTCCATGGGATCGCTAAGAGTCAGACATGACTGAGCAACTTCACTTTCACTTTTCATTTTCCTGCATTGGCGAAGGAAATGGCAACCCACCCCAGTGTTCTTGCCTGGAGAATCCCAGGGACGGGGGAGCCTGGTGGGCTGCCGTCTATGGGGTCACACAGAGTCAGACACGACTGAAGCAACTTAGCAGCAGCAGCAGCAGCAGAGCTGTGGTTATGGGTGTAGCACCGTTGGTTTCAGATGGACTCAGATTCAAATCTCAGCTCTATAAATCAGCCACATGGCCTCAGGAAAAGTTTTAATTTCTCTACACCTGTGCTATTCCATTTAGAACTTGGGAGTCATAATAGCCCTACTCTAAGGCGTTGTTAGGGCTTCCCTGGTGGCTCAGAGGTTAAAGCGTCTGCCTCCACTGCGGGGAGACCCGGGTTCGATCCCTGGGTCGGGAAGATCCCCTGGAGAAGGAAATGGTAACCCACTCCAGTATTCTTGCCTGGAGAATCCCATGGACAGAGAAGTCTGGTAGGCTACAGTCCACGGGATCGCAGAGAATCGGACACGACTGAGCGACTTCACTTCACGGTGTTGTTACAAGAATAAAATAAGATGAATAAAAATCATTTAGCAAAGTACCTGGAGTATTAGATTATGTACTTTAAAAGCAATTTTAATTTATTTATCTACTCACCCACCATAGGCCCTAGCTAGGAGTTGGGAAAAGCTATGATGTTTGACAAGTGTACCCTTCAAAATCTTGTCTTTTGAGAGCTAGGTCTCCTGCCTGGCTCTAAGATGCTATCCAGGATTCACACAAGAATCTTTTTCTCTTATGTGGTAAAGAAATTACTCAATGATATAATTACTCAATGATATTTTACATATAACATAAAAATAAATAGCAGCTGAAAGTATAGCATCTTTTTTATAGTAAGGTTTCTTGATGGCAGGAAAGACTTCAATACTCTGGTTGCAGAAGCATCTTGCCATTGTATTTTATCTTGATATCGAATAATTTGTGACTTTTTTCTATAGAGGCAGATATTTGAGGTAGATAATTTAGCCTTAGCTTCCACCTGTCAATTTTTATCCACTAGAATCCTGTGAGCACCTAGTATTTCGTTGTATCAATACCAAGAACAGTTTTATTCAATGACTATTAAAAATGTAGGTTCTAATGACAGCTTGGTTCTACATTTGTGACCCGAAGTCTCAAACTCTCTGAGATTTAACATTAGAATGAATTCAGAGTCTATACTTGCTCTAAAATTCATTGAGTCTACCTACTGAAATATTTATAAATTCCAAAAGCACCTTCAAAGCCAACAGAAAAAAAAAATACTTTTGGCATCATTCTTACGAGATTAACATAAATAAACCTAGGTCTCTATAGCAAATCAAAGCAGAATATTGAGGCAATTGTATGAATAATTCAAAAATAAAATAAAACAAAATAAGAACTTGTAGCTCTAAAGGTATGAGAATACGCTTAATTTACAGTCCTATTCAGAAATCACTAAAATTGCAGTGCAGAGATACCATATCAAATACCAGCTTAAAAGCATGCTATAGGTCAGTATCAAGTAAAACATGTGTCACGGCAATCCAGGGGTCCTTGCTTGGTTCCTCATCAAATTTACAAAGATACTTAAGAATCACCAGAAATAAAGAAATCAGATGAGATGCCTCTATCAGTCCTTTAAACGTATGATGCCTTAATCAATATATTTATGAGCCTAAACTCTGAAAGAGTGCTTGTCCCAAAATATGTATCTTATGCACCCCAATTTAATATTTAAGATCAAAGATTGACATCAGTATGTTCTAAATTATCTTGATATACTGCCAACTCATTTAAGGGGACCATTTTGTTAGTTCCTGAAAACTAATATGCAGACTATAATGCACCCTGAGCACTGTAACCAATAAGGCTACTGCCATTTGAAACGCTAAAGTTGTTGTATATCACTCATTAGCAATGCAAGGCCTGAGTCAAAAAGAGATTTTGGCCTACTATTAAGCATTTTATATCAACTAGTGAATAATCACCATGAATAATACCAAAAGAATTTTATCCCAAATACATATTTCAGGTGACAATAAATAATAAGCCACCAACATTGCTTGTTATCTCCAAGCCCTAACTCAGATAAATTACAAACAGAGTTTTTCAGGCATGGCTTAACATCTCTGATGATATTTCCAGATTTGCGTTATGGAATATATGCAATTTATATTATCAATCACATTTTTGTTGACTGAATTTGGCATTCCTATGATCAGTTCAGGATAAGACTTACCAAATTTGAAACAGTGAAAGAAGCTAATCTGAAAAGGCTTTGTACTATATGATGCCAACCATATGACATCCTAGAAAAGGCAAAACTATGGAGACTGAAAACACTAGTGGTTGCCAGGGGTTAGGAGGGAGGGAGGGATGAACAGGCAGAGCAAAGAGGATGTTTAGGGTGATGGAACTCCTCTGTATGATTCCATAATGATGGATAATGTCTTTACACATTTGGGTAAACCCACAGAATGTGCAACACCCATGTAAACAATGGACTTTGGGTGATTATGATATGTCATGTAGGTCCATCAACTGTAACAAATGTGTCGTGGTGGGAGATCCTGATAATGGGGAAAGCTACCCAATATGGGAGGAGAAGGAAATGGCAACACACTCCAATATTCTTCCCTGGAAAATCCCATGGACACAGGAGCCTGGTGGGCTACAGTTTATGGGGTTGCAAGAGTCGGACATGACAACAACTAAACAACAACAACAAGGCATGTATGGGAGCAGATGATATATGGGAAATCTCTATACTTTGTTTTGCTGCGAATCTAAAACTGCTCTAAAAAGTCATGTCTGTACATAAGAAAAATTGAAATAGAATGTTCAGTTCAGTTCAGCTCAGTTCCTCAGTTGTGTCCGATTCTTTGCGACCCCATGGACGCCAGACTTCCCTGTCCAAAACCAACTCTTGGAGTCGGTGATGCTATCCAACCATCTCATCCTCTGTTTTTTTCTTTTCTTCCTGCATCCAATCTTTCCTGGCATCAGGGTCTTTTCAAATGAGTCAGTTTTTCCCATCAGGTAGACAAAGTATTCGAGTTTCAGCTTCAGCAGAAGTCCTTCCAGTGAATATTTAGGACTGATTTCCTTCAAGATGGACTGGTTGGATCTCCTTGCAGTCCAAGGGACTTGCAAGAGTCTTCTCCAACACCACAGTTCAAAAGCATCAATTCTTCGGCGCTCAGCCTTCTTCACAGTCCAACTCTCACATCCATACATGACCACTAGAAAAACCATAGCTTTGACTAGACAGACCTTTGTGGCAAAGTAATGTCTCTGCTTTTCAATATGCTACCTAGGTTGGTCATAACTTTTCTTCCAAGGAGCAAGTGTCTTTTAATTTCATGGCTGCAGTTACCATCTGCAGTGATTCTGGAGCCCCGAAAGATAAAGTCTCTCACTGTTTCCATTGTTTCCATCTATTTGCCATGAAGTGATGGGACCAGGTGCCATGATCTTAGTTTTCTGACTCTTGAGTTTTAAGCCAACTTTTTCACTCTCTTCTTTCACTTTCATCAAGAGGCTCTTTAGTTCTTCTTTGTTTTCTGCCATAACTGTGGTGTCATCTGCATATCTGAGGTTATTGACATTTCTCCCAGCAGTCTTGATTCCAGCTTGTGCTTCATCCAGTCCAGCATTTCTCATGATGTACTCTGCATATAAGTTAAATAAGCAGGGTGACAATATACAACCTTTCCCGATACAGTACTCCTTTCCCGATTTGGAACCAGTCTGTTGTTCTATGTCCAGTTCTAACTGTTGCTTCTTGATCTGCATACAGATTTCTCAGGAGGCAGGTCAGGTGGTCTGAGCTTCAAGAGATTCCCATCTCTTGAAGAATTTTCCACAGTTTATTGTGATTCACACAGTCAAAGGCTTTGGTATAGTCAATAAAGCAGAAGTAGATGATTTTCTGTAACTCTTGCTTTTTCAATGATCCAGCGGATGTTGGCAATTTGATCCCTGGTCCCTCTGCCTTTTCTAAAACCAGCTTGAACATCTGGAAGTTCATGGTTCACATACTACTGAAGCCTGGCTTGGAGAATTTTGAGCACTACTTTGCTAGTTTGTGAGATGAGAGCAATTGTGTGGTAGTCTGAGCATTCTTTGGCATTGCCTTTCTTTGGGACTGGAATGAAAACCGACCTTTTCCAGTCCTGCGGCCACTGCTGAGTTTTCCAAATTTGCTGGCATGTTGAGGACAGCACTTTCACAGCATCATCTTTAAGGATTTGAAATACCTCAACTGGAATTCCATCACTTCCAATAGCTTTGTTCATAGTGATGCTTCCTAAGACCCACTTGACTTCACATTCCAGGATATCTGGCTCTAAGTGAATGATCACATCATTGTGATTATCTGGGTCATGAAGATCTTTTTGTATAGTTCTTCTGATATTCTTGCCACCTCTTCTTAATATCTTCTGCTTCTGTTAGGTCCATACCATTTCTGTCCTTTAGAGAATGTTAAAAACATTTAAAATTTTAACATCTTGAATGTTGAAAAAATGTGTGTTCATAAAATGGGGACAATTCAATAAATCTCTCACCCATATTATTTCACTTGCATTATTTGCTTGATCCTATAAATTCTAAAAAACACAAGTTAACTTTTAGTTTCCCTGAAACTTCCCATATTTTCCAGGGCAGCATCTTCACAATCTCAACTGACTCTGATAATTTTAGAAAATTGGTTCATAAATTAAGCACTCATCTTATCCTACATGCGTAGCAATTAGGATGCCACAGAGTCCTTTACAGAAATCCAAAATACACAATGCATCTGCAACATGTTCCCACCTGGATTCCCAAAAAGGGAGAACTTACTTAAAAAAAAAAAATTTTTTTTTATAAACAATGAAATCCGGATACTCTAAAGATCAACCAAGGCAGTTAAATGATTCATCCTGCTGGATAAAACTGCTAAATATGGCTGGCTGCTNAGCCAAAGCTAAAAGGAGACTATAATTGGGTAGCCAGGCCTGTCTTTAGCACATTCTGTATTTAGGCGGCCTACCTAAGCCCATTAGACAGCAAAATCACTCTGCCCTATGCCCCTACAGACTTCCAAGAGAAAAAACTATGAGGGGGCTGAGGGTTGGCTCAGCCAAGAGAAAAAGGGATAAGGGGAAAGTGAGGGGAGAAGGAAAAGGGGCCTTATCTGTGTCTGTAGGCATGGAAATAAAACAAATGGTTAAAACTCCAGTTCCACTGTTCACTGGCTGGGACTATTTACTATCTGAGCCACCAGCGAAGCCCAATATTAATTAAATTACACCCCCAATCTGAACCTCAGTTTCCTTAGTTGCAGAGTGTGTGTAGTTAGTAACTACTTTACATAGTGGCTTTCAGTGGCTGGCAGATAGGAAACAATAAATATCGGTTTTTGTTGCCACTGCTATTTTTACTTCTGTAATGCCATCTTTGAAGAGGGAAGAGGCATAACCTAAAGCTGGATTTTAAAGTTGCCCTGTTTCTTTTTGCCACCTCTAAACCTCTCCTTACCTTATTTAACCCTCACTCATTTGTATAATTCAGGTAAGAAGCAAAGGAGCTATTTGGCATAGAAAAAGCTTGATCAACCTGCCCTAGGACTAATAGCTGTTTCCAATCAGATAGTTGCCAGGCATGCCCAGAACTATTTTTTTTTTTTTCAAGAGCAATTTGAGTAGATCACTTGGGGGAGGCAAATTAAAAGAATCTTTTAAACTAAGTCAAACCTCAGCCAGCTCCAGATAATTTTAATACATTTTTGTAAAGTGCTCTTGAAAGCACTTGCAGCTAAAATGTCTCATACCAGAAGAAGAAAAAAAAAAAGAAAGAAAACAAATGAGCAGTGCAGCTTGAAAATTGATTGTAGCACTACAGTTAAGAAATAAAAATAACCTAGGTACACAATTTCCTTCCAAAAAAATTCTGGATATTGGACACCAAGTTATATGCTTCTAACAAATGGGGAAATTTTATTATTCCCTATGGAAGTAACAAGACACATAGAGATATTTGCTTTGGGGGGGATATCAGTGTAATAAGCTTCCAGGGAACTTTTCTAAAAAGATATTTTAAAGCAAAAAACCATATTTACCTTTAAGGAAAAAATTTTTTTTTCCTCTGGCAAGTGAGAATAAAATACTGGTCCTACAAAATACCAAAGAAGAAAGGAAAATAACTTTTACCTTAAGAGAAAGAATGAAAATCTGCAATGAGGAAGGATGTGGTGAGAGTTTAAATCTTCAAGTCATTTTGAATTCATCAGATAACAAGGGGAAAATGACTTTAACTGTTAACATCAATCTTCCTGATTTTTTTTTAACTTTTTGAAAAGACCCATTTCATAGTGGAATGTCTCTTTACTAACTTTTCTCAACTGACAGTATGTATTGAAAGAGATTCCCTTTGGGATTCCTACAGCTTAATATCCTTCACAAGGTCTCAGGTATTGACCAACAGAGACTTGATGCCTTCCCTAATCCTCTCTACTTGGAAACGCTACCCTATAGCCTTCTCTACTTCACAATACACGTCCATGTGTGATAGGAACAAACACTATCCTATGTTACTCTCATAGCTGATGCATATATTCGTCTACTCATCCAGTCTTATTGCATACCTACTATGTTCCAAGTGGTACACATAATATGTAGAAGGTGTTTGTAGAAATAGAAATAGTAAGAAAAAAGTGTACTGATCATAATATATTTCAATTGTAGTACCAGCAGGACTTGAATTTTTATAGTGACTAACAGAGTCATCAAGAATAACCTCTAGGTATCTTTTGTGAGGAGTAAATGGTAGTCTCATAAATTCAGATGGAGAGGTTAAATAGGAACAGATCAGAGCATTTGAGGAAATCAAAAGTTCTGTTTGGAGTCTGGATTTTTATGTTTGTCCAGTGTTCAGTTGAAGGTGATATGCAGTTGGAAAGATTACTAAGGGGCCTATGGGATGGCTAGAGTTAGAAAGATAAATTTGAGGGTTGGTAACATTAAAAGCCATGAGATAGCAAGTACAGAATTAGAGAAGGAAAGGAGCAGGATTCAGAGTGATGCCTTGGGACACTCCAACATTATGAGAAAAAGGATGCAGCAAAGGAGAATAAAAAAGGGAAGGTGGTAAAGAAGATAACCAAGAAAGTGGTGTCTAAAAAATCAGTTAAACAAAATATATCAAGAAGGTTCACTATGTCAAATTCTGGTTGCCGAGAGACGGGCTAAGAAGAGGGGTACACACTTGGCCTTTGGGTATCATTGGATTTGACAAGATGGGAGTTGCTAGAAATCTTGAGGAAAGTGTTTTCAGTGGAATGGTGCATGCCTCTTAATCAAACTGCTTCATTATGGCCATGATACAGATTAGATCATGAGTGCATGGAATGCAGAACATGAGCCTTATTCATCTCTGTATTCCTAGAAGGTAGAGCAGTGTCTGACCTATACCAGATGTTTAATAAATATATATTGAATATTGACATTTGGCTTTGATCAGTGCTTTATTTTCTGTTGTCTGTGACAGATGGTATACCTCTAACACGCAGAAAAAATATCCCTGCATTTATCCCTGAATTATGTTTTACACTTTCCTAGTACATTTACAAATGTAATTTGATGCTTAATAAAACATTTATAATGGAAAAGGAAAAAATATGATGGCTGAAGTAATGAATTAGAGAAAGAATTAGCATCCCTATGAAGAATAGGCAGGAGACCAGATTAATGAAGACTGTGCAGGTTTTAGGGCTTCCCAGGTGATGCTAGTGGTAAAGAACCAGTCTGTCAGTGCAGGAGATTTAAGAGACTCAGGTTCAATCCCTGGGTCCCAAAGATCTCCTGGAGGCATGAAAATCCACTCCAGTATTCTTGCCTGGGAAATCCCATGGACAGAGGAGCCTGGCGGGCTGCAGTCCCCAGGGTAGCAAAGAGTTGGGCACGACTGAAGCGACTTAGCTCACAAGCACTTGCAGGTTTTAATGATCACAAATTCTTCGGCACTTCTCTCTCGAAAGACAAGCCTAATTCCCCTCCTTTTTACTATGAATTGATCTTAGTTCTTTGCTTCTAGCAAATAGATTGCTGAGGAAGTATTACTAATTGACTTCCAAGACTAGGAGACAGCTGCTGTCTGGCTATCTCTTTCAGGACTCGCGTTTTAAGCATTGACTTGCCATCGTCACCTTACACTTTTATGCTGGAGGTACCATATGAAGAGCGCCTAGAGAGAGAGAGAAGCCCAACTGCTCCCAGACTAGGGGTCAGACACGTAAGAGAGAGCTCTGGCTACTGCCTCACTACAATGGTGCAAAGATTCTGAGTGAGAAGCACTGCCCTGAGTCTAGTCAATCCCTGAAATCATGAGTGATAATAATAACCATTTAATACCATTAAGACTAGGTTGTTTTGCTACACAGCAATGAATAATGAAACAGACAACAGCATTTTTATTCAACCAGGAAAGAAATAGGCTCAAATAGCAAAACAGAAGAAGATACTTTGTGATCAGCCTTAAAAATGTTCATGAAAGAGAGAGGATTAGAAGAGCTTGCTTGAATGATCCCTATTAACTTTTGACTGAGAAAAAAAATTTACGACCTGAACAAAAAAAACTGCAATACTTTAAAATAGGTCAGACCTCAAAGGCCAATGAGATGAAAATAAATGAAATGAATACATGAGTGCATGAGTTATTTCTCTAGTCTGTGACGCTATTAATGCCTATAGATAGCAAAGAAGGCATTCCTCTGGGCTGAGTTGCTGTTCATGGATAGTTATTTGATCTCATGGCATTAGTGTGATGGCAGACAAGCAACACAAGAAGTATTTGTTGATCAAGTCAACAAGATGGTGTAGAAGTTCTCTTGTCTTCTCTTTTTCTGCTCATAGTACATTTCCAGTTCATTAGCCTAAAAAGCTTTCATATAGTAAGGAATGCACTGTGTTCTAGAAGCCCAGAACTATGAGTTTGTTACTTTTCATTTCCCTTGAATCTGAGGAACAGCAAGTGGGGGAAATGTTAACACATGAGCATCTTCCTTATTATCACAATGAAGTTTCACATAAGTTGTGTCGCTTGGAACGAAGACTGAATTCCAGATTTATGATTTCTTGTTTGCCACAGTTATATAACCCAATTGCATAACGCTTATAAATCACCTTGTTTAAAAGAAAAAAAAAAACAAAAAACTACTTCTGAGCTTTTATTTCCCTCTCCATTGCACCACTGGTCTGATTAGACAGAGGTTGCAGTGAAGAAAGGCCACAGTCTACAAACTATCACATCTTTATCTGACAGTCCTCAGCCCCTACTAGATAAGGCTCCAACACTTTTATCCACTGGAAAGTATTCACCTCCTTTTTATACTGCCATTTATCCCATCTACTCTTCTGAACTAAAAAGACATCTCCCTCCTTACATTTTCCCATAGGTCTTTCTTCTCCATCTACTTGAAATTCAAATAGTTATCTCCTTAGATAACTTGCATTCTAACATCTCATTTTTCTTTTCATGTCTTGAATACACTGAACAAGGCCTTAATGTGGCATTCTGCTGTGCTTATTTTCTATTATTTGATATCCTTTAGATCATAAACTTTTTGAGGACAAAGTCAAGGCCTGTTGAATCTCTTCTTGAAAAAGAGCAATACAGCACCATATCAAAACAAGTATTTGATAATGATTATTTAGGAATGATCATGGTTATCCATCCTTTCCAATTAAAAAAAAAAACTAAATCACTATATTGAGTTCTTCCTCATACTGTTTTACATTCATCCTTCTCGTCAATATTTAAATTTCTTCAATTAATTTCAAGTCTTAAAGTTTAGTCTGCTTCTAAAGAGTCTTTTCTACATAAGGTACACTATAGCCCTGTTAAACTGTTTCTCCTTTGCCTTTTTATACAAAATGAATGTGGCAATACAAGAAGAAATAAAACTCCACAGGGAACCAAGGAAAGAAACTAATCAGCCCTACCTAATGACTTAAAGGAAGGGACAAGAAAATCAGGGATAAAACAAAGCTCCCCCACGGGCCCAAACACATCCTACGTTATACTAGCTATTGGGAAATGTCACCACTTCAGCTAAAAAATAGTAATATGGGGAATCCATTTAATGCTTTGTGTTAAGTCCACTGCTGTTTCTCATTCCCGGGACTCAGTCACTGAGCCACTGGCCTTTACTAGAGGGACATGTGGCTTTGGACAGCACTTTGGGCATACTTGTTTGTATTCTAACGGCTGGCCATTAGATAGTTTGGTGGACTATGGCAAGCAAACAGAATTGTTTTCCACCAATTCTGTTTTCAGCAAAGAATTATTTTTAATTCCCCTGTCTTGTGTGTTGCCAAAATTTTTAAAATACTGCTCATGGAGATTTTTTTTGTTACCCGCCTTGGAGCCCAGATGTAGGAATCGAGCCAATGCAGCTGGTGTAACTTGGCTGACTCTCACAGATAATTCAGTGCTTGAACAGCCTTCCTTTTTTTTTTAATGTTATTATTTTGGAAAATTCTGGAGTAAATGCTTATGGATATGAAGTGTAAAGGTTGAGAGACTAGCAGTAATATAGGCTAAAAGTCTCCTACTTGTCTTTCCTGTAGGGACTTCATCAAGCTGGGCAAACACACACACACGCACTCACATCACAGCTCTTTCTTCAGTTCCTATTTCAAACGTGTCCCTGTGCTTCAGAGACAGGCTTGTCAGGGCAGGGAAGAGAAGGGGGGAGACACACTTTTTATTTTATCTTTCCTATATAAGAGACATTATGTCATGGGTATAAACATATCAAACCCAACACGGACGTGTCGAAAACAAGGAAATCTTAGGAGCGAAAATACTCATTCAGAAATTTCAACACAAATCCTCCTGATACTTAGGACACAAAAACTGATTTTATGGAAGATCCCCTGGAGAAGGAAATGGCAACCTACTCCAGTATTCTTGCCTGGAGAATCCCATGGACGGAGGAGCCTAGTGGACTACAGTCCATGGGGTCGCAGAAGAGTCAGACACAACTGAGCGACTTCACTTTCTCTTTCACTTTACTTCTGCTAAATTCTGGTACCACATTTACTACTTACAAAGCAACTGCATTTTATAGCTGACACTATATTATACCAATATGGCACAAATATAATATTAATCTCTCTGATCTACATTCCAATTTGGATTCTTCCATGAAATATGATGGAATAATAATAGCAGCTATTAGTTGAGGGCTTACCGAATTGTGTTGTGTGTGTTACATGGATTAACTCATTTAACCCTCTCAATAAATGAATGATAAAAGGTGCAATTACTATGCTGATTTTTCCAATAAGGAAACTGTAACCTAAAGAGTTTAAGTGATTTAACTAAGAACTCACAGTTAGAAAGTAGCAGAGCTGGGGTTTGAGCCTAGCCATCTATTTCCAGAGCATGCATCAGAAACACTACATTCTGCCGCCTTTCCAAAGAAGGAATGGGATGAATCACTGCTAAGATACAGGGATCTGCATACTATTGGCATGCACACAGAAGAGTGTTTTGCTTTTAGACATTATCTATTAAGTATGTCACAAAGAAAAGAGCTCAAGAAACTGACTACTTAGCTATGCTATGAATTCCTTTCCTCCTAAAGGAAAACTGCCTATTTATTTTGCTTTCTCTTCAGACTGGCTAAACTGATAAACAAAAGAAAGTGGTATGAATGACTTGTAATTACTTGATGTGTAGCCCTTCCCTGATTCATGTATGTTTCATCAGAAACCATCAGTGCCTTAAGCTCAAGGGCTGAGTAATGTGAGAAACTGCCATAGCAGAATGAATTGCAGAGCTCAATCTCAGTTGGGGGGTTATTTCACCACTCTTCAAATACATCTTTCTCTAAGCTACCATCTACTCCACCTATGCAAATCATTAGCTAAATTTTGAGACAAATCATTAAAATTTCCTGGCAATTGCTTATTTTAGAATTTCCAAACTTTTTTCTTTTTTATTTCTTTAATAACAGTGTTAAATATAAAACAAGCTGAAATACCCTCTCTCATTTATTTCTAGAATGGTGTAACACTCCTTTCTAATGCCCTCTAAATTCTAACAACATGCTACTTATATGAATAAAGCTGTTTTCAAAACTTAAAAAGCTATAAGCTCCATGCAGGAAAAAAAAGGCAGCATTTTAATAGCAATACATGCTCATACTAGCTAGAAAGTCTAGTACTGCACCAAATTTTCCAGGCCACTTGGAAGTGAAAAGAAAGGCATTATGAGATAATATTGCCCATGTGAAATGGTTTACATGCCTGGAAAATGTAATTATGTACTCTATTTTGAGGGTCTTAAAGGTTTTTTTAAAGGGTCTTTAAAAATAACACCAACAGGTCTTTCACTAAAATGAATTAGTCATGTTCCTATCAGAAGGCAAGCTGTCTTTGAGCCTTATGAACATAACTTGTGGAAATATAACATAAAAACAAACGCAGGAGAAGGAATGAATCAAATTTTAGGCAGGAAAAAATGAAGAGCTATGTTCCAAATATGTAGCCTCCTCCAATACGGACTATTTTGTACACGTTATTGCAAAAGCCATTAATGCTACAGTATGTCCTGGAATTTACGTGTCAGATAATAAACACTCAAGCTGGAACTGGAAATAACGATACATCATGAAATCATCATGATATGACACTAAAACATTAGTGGACACATCATGAAATAATCACAATTTGTACTGAATCTCTCATTTTGCAAAGGATTTGGCAAAACATGACTCACTATAAGCTGTTTCTCAGGGGGACCTTGGGAAAACAACCGGAGTGAGCAACAGAGAAAGGGTTACAACATTCATTTATATGCATGTGGAGTGTCTTAGGATCATAATTAAAATCTCACATTTTTATGGTTTTTAGTCAGCAACTTTCCACTCATCTAATATAAAACATAAGTGGAAAAATTTCACCCATGTTCATAAAAAGCAAATATCTTGAAGTACTTGAAGAACTCAAGCACAGTATATTAGTGCAGGCGTGTTTCAAAAATAACCACTGAACCATTCCCATCACTGGGAAGACTGCTGCACTCTATAATTATGTTTGACAGTTTTGTGTTTTTTTTTCAGCTCTTTCCTCCTCCAAATTATCTGAATTTGAGTGAAAGCTAGAGGGCTATCTTGAAAGTTGATGGAAAAAAAAATATGAATGTGCTCTTCTAAGGTATCAAACCTGATGTGGCAAAAGCATGGGACTCTGGTAAATATGAAAAACAATGTCACAAGCAAAGAAATATTGCTTGAAGTAATAAATGAGCATTTAGTATATAAGACCTCCCCACTGACACTGATGTTCTCAACTTAAAGTTATTTATTTAACCAATGCCTGTTATCTCCAGCAAATATTCATTCAACCAATCTTTGGGAAATTGTTATGTGTGAACTTATATGCAAGGAACTAAAGATAAAGTCTCTTGTACTTGAAATGGCCCTTCTACTGTAGAGACCGATATATACTACTTAATAAAATATAGCATCACATTGTTCATCAAAATTTTTAAAAATTTGGTGAAATAATCATAAATGCTTATAACACAATTCTCCAAATTATTTTCATATATGTTCTTCTAGTATTCAGTGAGTCTCTAGTGAGTTAAATTTTAATGACTTTTAGTTTAAGAACATTATTACCTATTTATTCATCTGCTGATATTTGATAAAATTTCTGCCTCACATATGCCCTTGCTCTTGGAGAATACTATCTCTGTTGTAGAAACAAAAATTGTAAATACTTTAAAATACCATTCCCATTATTATTCCTTACCCATAGGTACAGAAAATAAGCAATAGAGGTATTAACACAATACATAGGAAGCAGAGAGTACTAAGAAGGGAATATACAAGCTTGTCAAAAACTGAAAAACATGCAGTTCATCTCCTAGCATATTTGCTGAGAATCAAATAGAGACATTCACAACGTCAAGCAATATCACATGTATGAATAAAATTTACATTCTGCAAATGAAAATATTTCATTTTCCTTTAGACGTCAGGGTCTACATTTTGGATCAAGTTGAAATTTTTCTGTCTAGATACTTCATTAAAGATTAAAAATATGTTTTGAAACTGTGCTTGTCCTTTCCTCACGTGTCTAGAGTTTATTATTCCAGTCATAATATTGCAAAGACTTCTGAATTCTCTATCACATGTATTGTGGGTATGTGAGGACAGATTTATTTCCTACAGCTTAATTTTTCTCAGTTCAGTTTTTCCCCTATATTTTTTAAATTTATGTTTTTACTTTTACTTTAAAAGTCATTAAATATACATCTAAAAAATGGGAGATCAAATAATTTCCTTATATTTTTTATGTTTTGGGTGATGTAAAGAAAAAACAGAGGAACCAGAGATCAAATTGCCAACATCCACTGGATCACTGAAAAAGTAAGAGAGTTCTAGAAAAACATCTATTTCTGCTTTATTGACTATGCCAAAGCCTTTGACTGTGTGGATCACAATAAACTGTGGAAAATTCTTAAAGAGATGGGAATACTAGACCACCTGACTTGCCTCTTGAGAAACCTATATGCAGTTAAGGAAGCAACAATTAGAAGTGGACATGAAACAACAGACTGGTTCCAAACAGGAAAGGAGTATGTCAAGGCTGTATATTGTCACCCTGCTTATTTAACTTATATGCAGAGTACATCATGAGAAGTGCTGGGCTGGAAGAAGCACAAGCTGGAATCAAGATTTTGGGGAGAAATATCAATAACCTCAGATACACAGATGACAGCAGCCTTATGGCAGAAGGCAAAGAAGAAGTAAAGAGCCTCTTGATGAAAGTGAAAGAGGAGAGCGAAAAAGTTGGCTTAAAGCTCAACATTCAGAAAATGAAGATCATGGCACCTGGTCCCATCACTTCATGGGAAATAGATGGGGAAACAGTGGAAACAGTGTCAGACTTTATTTTTTGGGGGGGCTCCAAAATCACTGCAGATGGTGACTGCAGCCATGAAATTAAAAGATGCTTACTCCTCTGAAGGAAACTTATGACCAACCTAGATAGCATATTCAAAAGCAGAGACATTACTTTGCCAACAAACGTCCGTTTAGTCAAGGCTATGGTTTTTCCATTGGTCACGTATGGATGTGAGAGTTAGACTGTGAAGAAAGCTGAGTGCCGAAGAATTGATGCTCTTGAACTGTGGTGTTGGAGAAGACTCTTGAGAGTCCCTTGGACTGCAAGGAGATCCAACCAGCCCATTCTAAAGGAGATCAGTCCTGGGTGTTCTTTGAAAGGAATGATGCTAAAGCTGAAACTCCAGTACTTTGGCCACCTCATGTGACGAGTTGACTCATTGGTAAAGACTCTGATGCTGGGAGGGATTGGGGGCAGGAGGAGAAGGGGACGACAGAGGATGAGATGGCTGGATGGGATCACGGACTCGATGGACCTGAGTCTGAGTGAGCTCCGGGAGTTGGTGATGGACAGGGAGGCCTGGCGTGCTGTGATTCATGGGGTCACAAAGAGTCGGACACAACTGAGTGACTGAACTGAACAGAAAGAAAAAATGATATATACCTGTTAGCCTGTAATGATAACAGTTATCATTTACTGAGTAGTTAACTCCACAATGCTCCTTCCCATGTCTGATGTTTCCTTCCCATGATGGTGGCTGAATGAGTATAACTTTGAGTCTCTCTCTGAGTGTTTCTCTCACTGTATCCTTAGGAAGAAGGTGCGGCGGGAGGAGGGAGGGGGGGGTTGCAGTCACTTTTGAGACTGTAAGTTTGGGAGGAATAATTGACATACCCAGATCAACCCCTTTCTCTGAGGCCTGAGCACATGAGCATCCTGCTGAGAGCATGTGACTGCAGTGAGGGCTGCCCCTGAGGCTCGATAGATAAAACTGCCTCATTCTGGCAGCTCTTAAAGAGTTTAGTTCACATATGCCTTCTAGCCTGGGCTTAATAATTGACGTAGAAGCTATTTTGACCTCTATCCTATTTTTATTTACTTGATTTTCTTAACCACGACACCAAATATGAGGTTGTTGAGTCCACAGCTAAATAGTACCCCTCTTCTCTGGCTGGATTCAAAGCAAGTTGAGAACCCCATGCCAGACACAGAGCTAAGTGTGTTACACACATGATCCCTGTTTATTACTCACAATAGCATGATAATGACTGCTCCCATTTTGAAGAGGAGGAAACTCAAGTTAGGACAAGTTAACACAATTATCCAAGACTGCAGCGATGGAGCTGGCTTGCACACCCAGCTTCAACTCTGGGGCTGTAAACCTAACCATTAGGCTATATGACTACACTGAAATTCCCACTAGAATAAAATTAGTAGAACCAAAGAATGAATCCACATGCAACTGTCCATCCAGAGTCAGGCATTGCAAAATAATAGATGGCATTATTAAAGAGGACACCATCAGAAAGAAGCAGTGATTGCAAGGAGAATGACTAGCCGCTACTCTGATTATAGTAGTCAACAATTTGTCCTGCCTTTGGGTTAAAAGTCAGAATTCTGGCTACTTTTCCAAGATTTAAAAAACAGCAAGTTCAAAATGTCACCTGTTTTGTCAGCCCTAAAGCACAGTCCAGATAGAAGGCAGAAATAAAATAACCTCTAAGGCATTTCAGCCAGGTGAGTGACAGGGCTTAAATCTGCACATCATTTCATCTATGAGTTTTCTTGTCTATTTCTTATAAAATATCTTCCAATCACATAAGGAGATTAGACCTGGAACCAGTGAGACTGAATATTCTTGCTAGTCCATTCTCTGCCAGAATGGCAAAACACTAGCTTAGCTACTTTAAGCAAACAAAAACACGTTTGGCAAAGACTTAACTAATTTGAATTACTTTAACTCTCAAAATAACTTGATACCATTTTACCTCTCTTCTTTCCTTTCCACCTGCTTATTTATATCTGATACTTTAGAATATTCTTTCCCCAATTAACTATCTTATTAGAAAAAAAAAAGCCAAGAACTTCTTCCTTTTTTACCACCATCTTTTCTTCATCATTTCTCAATAATTTGTGGTCATCTTAAATAACATTAAAGAAAAGGAGTCCCTTTGATGCTTATGGAGGTTCAATTTACCCCAAATCACTCTCATTTATTTTCTTTTTTCTTTTTGGCTGATTTGTTATAGATGATTAAACTAAATTTGTAAGCCTTAGAAGTAAGGAGGAGCTGAACTGGAACAGGCAAAAAAAAATTCAGAAGTGTGTATAATTTGCCATAGGAAATGATGCATGGTTATGGATGATTAAAATAGTCACAAGGCAACTGGCACAACAGTAGCTAATACTGTTAAAATAACTACATAGTAATACTCAGCTCTTGTTGAAAGCTAAAATTATTCCTGGAAAATATATTTTTCATTCAGTATCCTTAGATTCAAAACCCTTTATAGTGGGATTTTATTTATTTAAAATGGGTTAAGCTCATCATCAAATATTTTGAATATTTCATATAGATTAAATGATGACTCTGGGTTTTTTCTAAAAGAAGGTTTGTCAACTTTTAAAAAGTCTATTTCACTGCAAAGAGTAACAAGAATAAAATATTCTCTTGAGAAGGTATCAACGATTATTCCAAATAACATTTTATAAAAAACACAAAATTGAGGGAATGTAGGAAAGAGGGGAATAATACATCATTCTCATTATACTGTCCAAGAATATAGTTGCTTAGTCATGTCCAACTCCTGGTGACCCCGTGGACCATAGCCACCAAGCTCTTCCAT
The DNA here is from genome assembly GCA_006410935.1 of Redunca redunca. Classification (NCBI taxonomy): domain Eukaryota; kingdom Metazoa; phylum Chordata; class Mammalia; order Artiodactyla; family Bovidae; genus Redunca; species Redunca redunca. The sequence goes on along the minus strand of SJYQ01000939.1, from coordinate 521,047 downwards.
CCATGGGATTTGCCAGGCAAGAATACTGGAGTGGGTTGCCATTGCCTTCTCCAGAGGATCTTCCCAACCCAGGGATCGAACCTGTGTCTTCTGCATTGTAGGTAGATTCTTTATTGTATAAGCTACCAGGGAAGCCCTAAGACTATTATTTATTGATAAATATTATAAAATCTAGTCTTCCACTAAAGTGTGAACTCAATTAACATATTGAGTCAAGTGGTTTACAAATCTTTATTTCATGTTTAAAATTAGTTGCACATCACTTTATTTTATAAGTGATGTCTTAGGTTGGTTTCCCTGGGAAACAGATATTGAAACTCTCAGTCATGTGCCTATAGGAGCTCACTGGAGATGACTGGGGAACAAGACCTGTAAGCAAGTTAGGGGAGCGGGGTTAGGCAGAGTGTTAGTCATATGTGTGACCCACAATACAGTTGCCAGAGAGGCTTCAGCCATTCTCCCTGAGAGCTCTGGCAATAGGATGATCCTTTGGAGATGTTTCACAAGGAGACAAGGGGGTTGAGTTTTTGTAGCCACCCTTCCCTGTTCATTTCTACACTGAACAATCCTTGGAGGCAAACACCACTTGTTCAAGAGAGTTCCTTTCGGCTTAGGGCAGTTCTCAGAGAGGGTCTCCATAACCAATACTCCAAGCTGCTGAGAGAATAAATGCCTTGCCACTGAAGGGAGATCCAGGCAAAGCACTACATGATCTATACCACCAGAGAATGACTGAAAAAAGAGATGGGATAATTTGATTCATTTTAGAAATGCCACATTTCCAACCAAATCTGCGCTGTATTGTGGATGGTAGCATAATACTATAGTTTTCAAGTGGGTGTTCCTTATTTATTTAAAATGTAACATAACATGTTGACATTTTTCATGCTTTTGTCTAGAATAATGCTCAGGGTCTTCAGTAGGGAATTTATAGCATAAGGACTGGATGTGGCTTTGGCTACTATTTTACACTGAAAGCATTGCCATTCACTTCACCAATGCTGCATTTCAAAAATCTCTATTACTTCTACTGAGCACTTACTATGTGCCAGGATCATGACAGGAATGGGAATAAGAGCAATAAAAGACAGTTCTGTTTCCTGGAGCACACTGGCTACTGAAACAGAATACAACTGAACAATACAAGTGCTTTGCTAGAGGTGTCGTAAGGTGCTATTGCTGGTAAGAACTATCTAAACCACACCAGACCTGTATTTATCCATGTAACCTTAGGTGAGGTATGGTAAGGCCGGGTGCAGATGCAGAAAGAAAACCAGCAACGAGTTTTATAGTTTTGCTATATGCATAGTTTCCAGGGGAGAACACAGCATGCCACTCAGGGCCGCTCAGGGAAAGGACCTGGATTCGTCACATGGCGGGAGGAAGAAAATGAAAGAGCAGAGCAAGGCAGTTGTATGTAGGTCTGGGTAATCTGAGTAACTCCAGAGAACTCTTGGAAATTGGGGTTGTCCTAGGTTGTCTGACACTTGGTCTTAGAGCAATGATGGTGTGTGTATAGTAGCTCAATAAGGAAGATGGCTGGGAATGTGGCCTTAGCCAGCTTTTCAAGAAGGCAAACTGACTGGCATCTACAGGCCCTCAAAACTGGGTCAAGGCAGTATTTAAATATATGTATATATATTTATACATTGTGGCATGGTTTGGGATTAGGGAGATCTTAGGGATGAGTTTCACAGAAAGTCTCACGAAAGCTGAGCTTTGAAGGGATGTTAGTGCGCACCCTCATCGTGCGGGACAGGTTTATGATACTCATCACCTACTAGGAGACACAATAATGATGTTGGCATTAGTTAAAATTTAACCTTTTAATTGTAAAGAAGGATACAGATGTAAGATATCGGTATCGCTGTTAAAATAAAACACTTGTTCTTTTAGTTTGAAAGACTTCTGCAATTTTTCTACAAAATTAGTTGATGTGATCAGCTGTAATGTTTGACACTAATGATTGACAGAAAAGAACTAAAATGTATGAATAAGTATACATACATTTATATGTATGTATACTGTTTCTCCATTGTTTATTTACCTAGGCAAAGAACTCTGTAACAATACTGATGTGAAATTAAAATGAAAATGAAAACTTTATTGTTATTACATTACAGGAAAGATGGCCGGCCATTGACAAAACCATCAAAAATTAACAGGATCACCATTTCTTCCTGCCCCCTCATATAGCAAAACCCTAGTCATTATTCTGCATTCTCTATATCCACCAATAACATTTTCTTCCAAAATATTCAATTCTCTTTATTTGTCTTTTCCTCTTGTTCCGTCTCTCTTTCTATTCCTCCTCTACTCCGTTTACTTCTATTGTCAAATATTGATTCAACCTTCATAAAATTTGTCAAATTAAAAGCCTTACCTTGGTTTTGCTTGCCTGTGTCTCTATAATATAGATCCTATGGGTCTCCTAATCAGTTTCTTGTCTTACTCTGTCTCCTCTAAAATCCATGCCATATGTGACCTGGATAAACGTGTTAACTAACAGACTGCCACCTGCATTAACTTTCTAAGTCTAATCACATTTCAAAAAATTTAAATGGCTTCTATTTGAGGGATATCCAAAGAGAGTCCAATGTATTGGCATTAAGAAAGAAACCATTAGAATGCCTACTTATTTTTGTCTGAAGACACTTAGATATATTAAATGCAACTCATTTTAAATTCCATTATTCACAATATCCCAACATGATCCTAAAAAACCTTGTGATAGGGTTCAGATGACACCTCATACCTTCATTTACTTCAGCACATTGCAGAGTACCTGGGCGTATGTAGTATGCAGTTATTCTTTTCTCAGTGACCAATAGCAGCATCTTTAAAACAGTCTGTAATGAGATTAATGGGGCTACAAAAATTATATATATAATAAAACGTTTGTTGGCTGTTTCATGCCAGAGCATTTGAAAGAGGTACAGGTCTTCCCTGGTGGTACAGTGGATGGGAGGTCTGCATGCCATTGCAGGCAGGCAATCCCTGATCTGAGAAGATTCTGCGTGCCACAGAAACTAATGCCCATGTACCACAACTACTGCGCCTGTGTGCTGCAATTGCAGAAGCCCACATGGCTAGGGCCCGTGCTCCACAACAAAAAAGGCACAGTAAGTCATCTGTGCACCACAAAGAAGAGTAGCCCCCACTTACTGCCACTGGAGAAAGCCCATGTACAGCAGTGAAGACCCACACAACCAAAAATAAACAAATGAATAAACACAAAGAAAGACAGAAAGAATACTTTTAAAAAAGAGGCACAAAATTTAAGGAATATATATATGTAACTTTCTTTTCCAAATAGATTACTCCTCTTTGTCATGATGAACCATTTCCAGAAGCTGTTGTCCATTAGATATTCAAGGAATAAATATACTTAATACATCCCCCAAGGTAAAGTTTATGAATTAACAATGAGTGAGAAAGCAACTGCTCTTCAAAACAACTCAGACTATGTAGAGGGCATTTTGAAAATGGATACTTGAAAATATCTGCCCATATATGATTTTCATTGCTAGAAAAAACTATTTGTAAAAATTTAAACAGCAGAAAAATTATATCCTTATGTGTCAAAATTGTATTAGGTTTAGAACTACTTATTTATAGAATAAGAATAAAATACCTTTTGAAAAACTGGGAGGAATAAGTGGTTAGTATTATGAAAGATGTACATTTACTTTCCAATTCAACAAAGTCTCTACAAAATTGATGAATAGAATTTAATACGATTATAATGATTTAATAAGCCTAGAAAATGGTATGCTTTTCCACTGGTATGTAGATTACTTTGTGAGATTTTCAGCTTCAGCAGTGGTTAAAACTAAATAAAGCAAATTTAACAGAAAGTCAGATTTTTTAGTAACTCCAGAGAACTCTTGGAAATTGGGGTTGTCCTTGGTTGTCTGATAGTTGGTCTTAGAGCAATTGCGGTGTGTACAATAGTTCAGTAAGGGAGACGGCTGGGAATGTGGCCTTAATCAGCTTTTCAAGAAGGCAAACTGACCAGCATCTACAGGCCCTCAAAACTGGGTCAAGGCAGTATTTAAAAAAAAAAAATTACAGCATGATTTTGGATGAGGGAGATCTTAGGGATGACAATTTCCTAGAAAGTCTCACATAAAAAGTATCACATAAAAAGTCAGCTCAAGATTTTATAAGCAATGAAGAAAATTGATTCATATTGTTCTCACTTAGAACTACATATTTATAGAATAAGAATAAAACACCTTCTGAAAAACTGGGAAGAATAAATAGTATTATGAAAGATGTAAATTTACTTCCCAATTCAACAAAAATTAAATAATATAATTAATATTTAATGATGCAATAAAATGTGAATAATATTTTGGAGAGATAAAAATGGGTCATATATGACTAATAAAATAAAACAATGCATAAAGTTATTTAAATATTGATCTTATGTAGTGACATATCTGTATATATATAGCTGCATGCTCAACTTTTTTTTATTGATGAGGTTCAAAATTTAACAAATTTTAGGTTAAATTTTCATTTATCAATCTTTACACTACTGATAATTTGGGGCTCAGATGGTAAAGAATCTGACTTCAGTGTAGAAGATCCAGGTTTGATCCCTGGGTACGTCAGGAAGATTCCCTGGAGATGAGAATGGCAACCCACTCCAGTATTCTTGCTTGAAGAATCCCATGGACAGAGGAGTCTGGCAGGCCACAGTTCATACAGTAGCAAAGAGTTGGACACCACTACGAGACTAACGCTTTCACTTCACTTAAAATCTTTGTTGTAGGGAGGGCATTATCTTTTGCCTATTAGGATGTTTAGCAGCATCCCTGGTCTCCACCTACTAGGTAACTATAGCACACACTCATATAGTTATAATGCAAAATGTTTTCAGATATTGTCAAATATCTTCTGAAGGGCCAAGTTAAAAATCACCAGTCTATAGCCTAAGCCCATTAGAGTCATACACTGTCTTAACCCAGCCTATATTTTTGATCTTATCCTCTAATATTTATATTTCTAACATCATCTTCTATAACTTTGCTTTCTTGTCATTCTCATCCCTTTACCATTCCTTATTAGTTACATCAATCTTTCCCTTCATTATTTACCTCTATGTTTTTGCTCATAGCTGGAGTGATTTTTCCCTGATTTCTTTATGGACATATCTTACTCATTCCTTAAAATCTGTCTTGAATCATGCCTCCTTTCTAGGTTTTCTTTAAATTCTCATGTTAGAGTGAACCTGCTCTTTGAGTACTAAATACACCTCTATTTTAGTTTTATTATAAGCTCTCTTGTGGGGCTTCCCTGGTAGCTTAGATGGTAAAGAATCTGCGTGCAATGCAGGAGACCCAGGTTCGATCCTTGGGTCAGGAGGATCCCCTGGAGAAGGAAGTGGCAGCCCACTCCAGTATTCTTGCCTGGACAATTCCATGGACAGAGAAGCCTGGTGGGCTACAGTCCATGGGGTCACAGTCAGACAAGACTGAGCAACTAACATTTTCACTCTTGTTTCTCTCTCTTTGGTATTCTTTTTTCTCAAACTCACTCTAGACTCTTGTAAAAATTGTGTACAAATTAAAATAATTGCTAATACTATTGGTAGTGTGATTATTCATTAATGAGAGACAATGAGGGACCACAATGCAGACTTTGAGAAGAAAATGACAGAATTCTGTGTATTTACATGAGAATGTGTTCAAAATATATTGCTAACTGAAAAGTGTAACTCATAGAATACTACATATATTATGATTCCTTTGAGGGAAAAATACATAAACATTATGCTTATACATGCAGGAAAAATTTATGATAAGATACACAAGTAACTATAACAATGGTTCCTTTAGGGAAGTGAGAAGGACTTTTACTTCTAACATTATTTGAGTTTGGATTTTTTATCATAAACATGAAATACTTTTAAAATTCAAAAAGTAATTACAAAACTGATGTGCTGCCAGCTGCACTAAGAGGCTAGATCAAAAAATAATTTAAAAGTTACAATTTTCAGTGTACTGTTTTATGGTTTACTTGCACATTCTTGTAGAAATTTACTTCCCTGGAAGACTAAATTCCTGAAAGGATGAAGTTAACCACCAGCTGGGCATGATATGGTACCCATTTGGTCCGGCTTTTCTAAGGGCTTCTTAGTTACCTGAATTACGTACCTCACCAGATCTATGAGGTTATTAACCGAACCAAAAGGGCATTTAGAGTCCTCTGCTTCAACTTTTTAGAATAAAAGAAAAGAAAAGGCAATGATTCAGCCATGTCTGCTACAGGGATGCAGCTAGTTCCCAGCTCTTATTTTTCCATGCCCTGGCTAATTAAATTGGTCAACGGTTCACAGTCTTGGTCACAAACTTCTCAACTGCCTGCTTCCTGTATTTGGGGTAGGAGAGATTACTGAGCTGCCTTTCAGGATTAGTAATGGAAATACTGAGTGCTATGGCCCAAAAGAATCTTATATGAAAAGTTCAAGGAACTTTCATATGGAAAAAAAAAAATTAGGAGAACTTTCGAAGACATACATAATGAAAAGCTACATGAAAAACCCATTTCAGGAGCAAGAATATTTTTGCTGATTTTTACTGCAAATTGCCACAGATAACAGAGTTGGACTATAAAGAAAGCTGAGTGCTGAGAAATTGATGCTTTTAAACTGTGGTGTTGGAGACTCTTGACAGTCTTTTGGACTGCAAGAAGATTCAACCAGTCCATCCTAAAGGAAGTCATCCTGAATACTCATCGGAAGGGCTGATGCTGAAGCTGAAACTTCAATACTTTGGCCACCTGAAGCAAAGAACTGACTCATTGGAGAAGACCCTGATGCTGGGAAAGATTAAAGGTGGGAGGAGAAGGGGACGATGGAGGATGAGATGGTTGGAAGGCATCACTGACTTGATAGAAATGAATTTGAGCAAGCTCCAGGAGTTGGTGATGGACAGGGAAGCCTGGCATGCTGCAGTCCATGGGGTTGCAAAGAGTCCGACATGACAGACACTGAACTGAACTGAACATGGTAATTACATATGCTGAAAATAGTCTAATTCTGAGTCATTCACTGAGGATTAAAGAAAAAATGATAGTGAAAAAAAAGTCTATTTGAAAATCTTGTATAGAAATCCTCAAAGCAGCATCCCAACTTTTCCTAGAGGAGTCCTTCTTTGTTCAGGATCATTTGATTGAAAAGTTGAGTTTTCTAAGTATCTGTTTTATTTCTTAGAGGAATCATAAATCTTTTAACTTATTAAAAGACCACAAGCTTAAAACAAATAAAGGAGGTTATGAGATAAATTATTAAAGGAGCATAGATATTTAGAGGGCATGGTCATATTTTTATAAAAAAGTAAAATTGTGACTTAGAACATATGAACACAGAAATAAGTGGAGGAATAAACAGAATGTGGAAGACAAGGAAATGTCTAGGAGGAACCATTAGGAATACTGCAAAAGCAGAATTCAGAGAGCACGTTATTAGGAGTGAAAGAAGACCCTGATTCAAAAATCTTTCTTTTTAATTCAGCACAAAGACAAAAAGAAACTTTGAGACCAGATTAAGGTCCATGTTCCTATTAAGGCATTGCTCAGCATTTAGTTCTTGTGTAATCGGTGTTTACTGCATTTAAGCAATACAGGCTGATAAAAGCAATGACCAATTGTTATTGGAAACAGCCTGGTATTCCAGGAATTTCCTGACCTAGAGTGCAGAGGTCTCCCATCTTTGACACTCTCTTCTCTTAACTGGAAAACATGGCATTTCTTTTACAGTGGAGATGGAAACAAGGAAAGTGGCTTTTCTTATCAGCTTCCCCTTCTTCCTTCTATTAAGGAAATAAAAACACTTGAAAAAAAATTTTAATGGAGGCCCTTTCACACAGCTATGAATTCTAAGAAAGCAGAATGTTGTATTCAGAAAGAAATCTTGGTTCTCCTTGACTACCCTTGAAGGAATTAAGAAAATGCCTATTTACTAATGACAGTGACTGCGGCCATTAAATTAAGATGCTTGCTCTTTGGAAGAAAAGCTATGACAAACCTCGACAGAGTATTGAAAAGCAGAGATAGCACTTTGCCAACAATGGTTTGTCTAGTCCAAGCTATGATTTTTCCAGCAGTCATGTATGGATGAGAGTTGTACCACAAAGAAGGCCAAGGAATTGATGTTTCCAGTTTGGTGCTGGAGAAGACTCTTGAGAGTCCCTTGGACAGCAAGGAGATCAAACCAGTCAATCCTAACAGAAATCAACCCTGAATATTCACAGGAAGGACTGATGCTGAAGCTGAAGCTCCAATATTTTGCCCACTTGCTGTGAAAAGCCAACTCACTAGAAAAGACACTGATGTTGGGAAAGATTGAAAGGAGAAGGGAGCAGCAGAGGATGAGATGGTTAGATAGCATCACGAACTAAATGGACATGAATTTGAGCAAACTGCAGGAGATAGTGGAGAACAGGGAAGCCTGGCATGCTACAGACTATAGGGTCTAAAGGAGTTGGACTTGTTACAATTTAGAGACTAATCAACAATTTCTTTATCCCTACTAGCTGTAAGCATGAGAGGGAGGTTAGGGAGGAAAATTTCTGCCTGTCTGTGTACTATTATAGTTTCATAGTTTTAGAACATAGAAAATAAATACTTATTTGTGGAATGAATGGATACATATTTAGATACTGAAATGCTTATAGCATTCTGAAAGAGATGGGAATACCAGACCACCTGACCTGCCTCTTGAGAAACATGTATGCAAGTCAGGAAGCAACAATTAGAACTGGATATGGAACAACAGACTGGTTCCAAATAGGAAAAGGAGTACATCGAGGCTGTATATTGTCACCCTGCTTATTTAACTTATATGCAGAGTACATCATGAGAAATGCTGGACTGGAAGAAGCACAAGCTGGAATCAAGATTGCTGGGAGAAATATCAATAACCTCAGATATGCAGATGACACCACCCTTATGGCAAAAGTGAAAAACTAAAGAGCCTCTTGAAGAAAGTGAAAGAGGAAAGAGAAAAAGTTGGCTTAAAGTTCAACATTCAGAAAACTAAGATCATGGCATCTGGTCCCATCACTTCGTAGCAAATAGATGGGTAAACAGTGGAAATAGTGGCTGCCATATTTTCTGGGCTCCAAAATCACTGCAGATGGTGATTGCAGCCATGAAATTAAAAGACGCTTACTCCTTGGAAGGAAAGTTATGACAAACCTAGACAGCATATTAAAAAGCAGAGACATTACTTTGCCAACAAAGGTCCATCTAGTCAAGGCTATGGTTTTTCTAGTAGTCATGTATAGATGTGAGAGTTGGACTATAAAGAAAGTTGAGCACTGAAGAATTAACGCTTTTGAACTGTGGTGTTGGAGAAGACTCTTTAGAGTTCCTTGGACTGCAAGGAGGTCCAACCAGTCCATCCTAAAGGAGATCAGTCCTAGGTGTTCATTGGAAGGACTGATGTTGAAGCTGAAACTCCAAATTTGGCCACCTGATGTGAAGAGCTGAGTCACTTGAAAAGCCCCTGATGCTGGTTAAGATTGAGGGCAGGAGGAGAAGGGGATGACAGGATGAGATGGTTGAATGGCATCACTGACTCAATGGAGGTGAGTTTGGGTAAACTCCAGGAGTTGGTGAGGGACAGGGAGGCCTGGCATACTGTGGTTCATGGTATTGCAAAGAATCAGACATGACTGAGCAACTGAACTGTACTGATGCTTATAGCAATTCCCAGAATGCTGGTAGCTATGTGGAAAGTAAAACTGTTGTCTTTGAAGATAAAACACTGGCTCATATTCAATACAAATACAATCCTAATGTAGATTTTGATTAAAGGAATAAGTTCAAGCTCTTTAAGACTATGTAAAAAGAAATCTAATCTTTTTGAAATGGTAAGTTGTTATACAGTCATTGGGGTTTGTATGGTATGTAGTATCAAATATAGCAAAATCCTCAAATTTATTCTGGATCAACAAAAATTGAGGATCTAGAATATGCACGTTACCTATTGTATATTTGCCAAGGTTCAGAACAGAGGAACAAATCCAGTAGCAGGTATATCAAGAGATTTAATATAATGAAATGGCTTACATGATTGTGTGGGCTAATACCTAGATAAGGCTGAAATCTGAATCACACTCTTCAGCATGTGGAGGAGCTTCTATCCACAAGTGGAATTTCTCCTCTAGGGAAGCCTCAGTCCTGCTAAGTCCTTTCAACTTAGTGAATTCAGTTCAGTTCAGTTCAGTTCAGTTCAGTCACTCAGTCATGTCCGACTCTTTGCGACCCCATGAATCGCAGCACGCCAGGCCTTCCTGTCCATCACCATCTCCCGGAGTTCACTCAGACTCACATCCATCGTGTCCATGATGCCATCCAGCCATCTCATCCTGGGTTGTCCCCTTCTCCTCCTGCCCCCAATCCCTCCCAGCATCAGAGTCTTTTCCAATGAGTCAACTCTTCGCATCAGGTGTCCAAAGTATTGGAGTTTCAGCTTCAGCATCATTCCTTCCAAAGAAATCCCAGGATTGATCTCCCTCAGAATGGACTGGTTGGATCTCCTTGCAGTCCAAGGGACTCTCAAGAGTCTTCTCCAACACCACAGTTCAAACGCATCAATTCTTCGGCACTCAGCCTTCTTCACAGTCCAACTCTCACATCCATACATGACCACAGGAAAAACCATAGCTTTGACTAGACGGACCTTAGTCGGCAAAGTATGTCTCTGCTTTTGAATATATATCAAGGTTGGTCATAACTTTTCTCCCAAGGAGTAAGCGTCTTTTAATTTCATGGCTGTAATCACCATCTTCAGTGATTTTGGAGCCCCAAAAAATAAACTCTGACACTGTTTCTACCGTTTCCCCATCTATTTCCCATGAAGTGATGGGACCACATGCCATGATCTTTGTTTTCTGAATGTTGAGCTTTAAGCCACCTTTTTCACTCTCCTCTTTCACCTTCATCAAGAGGCTTTTTAGTTCCTCTTCACTTTCTGCCATAAGGGTGGTGTCATCTGCATATCTGAGGTTATTGATATTTCTCCCGGCAATCTTGATTCCAGCTTGTGTTTCTTCCAGTCCAGCGTTTCTCATGATGTACTCTGCATAGAAGTTAAATAAGCAGGGTGACAATATACAGCCTTGATGTACTCCTTTTCCTATTTGGAACCAGTCTGTTGTTCCATGTCCAGTTCTAATTGTTGCTTCCTGACCTGCATATAGGTTTCTCAAGACGCAGGTCAGGTGGTCTGGTATTCCCATTTCTTTTTTTTTTTTTCCCATTTCTTTCAGAATTTTCCACAGTTTATTGTGATCCACACAGTCAAAGGCTTTGGCATAGTCAATAAAGCAGAAGTAGATGTTTTTCTGGAACTCTCTTGCTTTTTCCATGATCCAGCGGATGTTGGCAATTTGGTTTCTGGTTCCTCTGCCTTTTCTAAAACCAGCTTGAACATCAGGGAGTTCACGGTTCACGTATTGCTGAAGCCTGGCTTGGAGAATTTTGAGCATTACTTTACTAGTGTGTGAGACGAGTGCAATTGTGTGGTAGTTTGAGCATTCTTTGGCATTGCCTTTCTTTGGGATTGGGATGAAAACTGACCTTTTCCAGTCCTGTGGCCACTGCTGAGTTTTCCAAACTTGCTGGCATATTGAGTACAGCACTTTCACAGCATCATCTTTCAGGATTTGAAACAGCTCAACTGGAATTCCATCACCTCCACTAGCTTTGTTCGTAGTGATGCTTTCTAAGGCCCACTTGACTTCACATTCCAGGATGTCTGGCTCTAGATTAGGGATCACATCATCATGACTGTCTGGGCCATGAAGATCTTTTTTGTTCAGTTCTTCCATATATTCTTGCCACCTCTTCTTAATATCTTCTGCTTCTGTTAGGTCCAGACCATTTCTGTCCTTTATTGAGCCCATCTTTGCATGAAATATTCCCTTGGTATCTCTAATTAGAACCACATATTTTTTACGATAATCTCTCTTTCATACATAAAATCATGAACTTTAATCATATCTATAAAATACTCCACAGAAATACATAGGTTGATGTTTGGCTGAAAACTGTGCATGACAGCCTAATGAAGTTGACACATAAAACTGATATGGTAATTTGTTTAGGGGAAGGCAAAATATGCCTCTTTTTCAAGAAAGAAAGAAAGTGAAGTTGCTCAGTCGTGTCCAATTCTTTGCAACCACTGTAGCCTACCATGCTCCTCCGTCCATAGGATTTTCCAAGGAAGAGTACTGGAGCAGGTTGAAGCTCATTAAAAACATAATAAGATATCTCCTGTTGATTACAGCACTGTTTCCAATAGCCAAGACATGGAAGCAACATAAATGTCCACTGACAGTTGAATGAATAAAGGATATGATACATGCACACACACACAAAACCACACAAGGGAATATTATTTAGCCATAAAAAAGAAAGAAATATTTGCAGCAACATGGATGGGCTGTGAAGTCATTCAGTTATGTTCGATTCTTTGTAACCCCATGGACTGTTGTGTCCCAGGCTCCTACGTCCGGGGATTTTCCAGGCAAGAAAACTAGAGTAGGTTGCCATTTCCTTCTTCAGGGAATCTTCCCAACCCAGGGATTAAACCCAATCTCATACATCGCAGGCAGACTCTTTACCATCTGAGCCACCAGAGATTATCATACTAAATCAAGTAAGCCAAACAGAGAAAAGTAAATATCATATATCACTTACACGTGGACTCTGGGGAAAAAAAAAAGATACATGTGAACTTATTTCCAAATCACAGATATGAAAAACATATGGTCACCAACAGGGAAAGAGAGGTGAGGAGAGGGATAAATTAGGAGTTTGGGATTAACATACACACTCTACTGATGTAAAATAGATAACTCACAGGGACCTACTGTATAGCACAGAGGGAACTATACTCAATATTTTGTAATAATCTACAAAGGAAGAGAATCTGAAGAATATATATATATATATAACTGAATAAATAACTGTATAACTGAATTGCTATGCTAAATACTTGAAAGTAATGATACCGCAAACCAACTATACTTCAGTAAAAAATTTAAAAATAGAAAAATGATACCTCTTTAAACATAATTACTTCCTCTAGAAAACACTTAACTGAAATGCTGCAGGGAAACTCAGGATAGAAGATCTCAAGACTGAGATGGCATGTGGGTAGCAGGATTGAGAGCTCAATGCTACTTTCACTAATAACTATGTAACTTTGAAGCAGTCATTTAATCATTTTTGAACCTAAAAATGATTCTTAAATGAGGATCATGTGCATGCCCTGCCTAACAACAATTTTTAAAAATTAAATGTTAAAATGGAAGTGAAAACAATAAATAGAAATTTACGTCATGTGATACTTTCTCTAAACTTTGATATTATAGTAAATTGAATAATGGCTTTCAAAGATGTTTACCTTATAATTCCCAGAACCTGTGAATATGTGTTTACTGTAAATGGCAAAAGATGTGATTAAAATTACAAATCTTGCGATGGGGAGATTATCCTCATGGGCCCTGTAGTCACAAGTGTTTGTATAAGAGGGAGGCAGGAGAGTCAGAGGAAAACAGAAATGATGTGATGAAGGAAGCAGAGGAAGATGAGGATACACAATGTCAGAAGCCAAGGTTCAGCAAGAGTGATCTGATTGCTTGCTGGAAGGGTACCAAGAGCCAAGGCTTGTGGGTGGCCCTTCTAAGCCGGAAAAGGCAAGGAAACACTCTTTACGACAGCCTCTTGAAGGGACATGACCTTGCTAACACCTTGACTTGAGTCCAGTGAAATCCATCTTGGATTCTTGCCTCCAAACTGGAAGACAAATTTGTGTGTTTTAAGCCACAAAGGTCTGCAGTAATTTGTTAGAACATCAATAGGAAACTAGTATAGATATACTGTCTGGAAGGGTATTCACTGTATTAGAGAATGCTGCTTGTCCCCTGTGTCCATTCCCTCTTTTGTCCATCTTTAGCTTAGAAAACATTTAGAATAAAGACTGAATTTCCTTTCAAGCTAGGATAGCAGATAACTAAATTGCTGCCTGTGCTACATAAGGGGAAAATGAGTAAGCAGCTTCTAAAAACAACCTTGAAGAAACAGGTCTTTCCTTCATCTCTCCTTTCTCCTTCCTGCTGGCTATAATTAAGACATGACGAATGAAGCTATACTGATGCTCTGACCCAAAGATGGAAGCTAATATTGAGGACAGCAGAGCATAAATAGAAAAATCCAGGGTCCCTAACTGTGGAGTCACCATATCAACTCTTGACCAAGTATTCAGAATTTTGTATGAGAATTTTGTCTTGTTTAAATATCATTATTTTGACTTTTCACTTTCAGCAAAACAATTTTGCCTACTATTGATATATTCATATTCCTAAATTAACTAGATATTTCTTCTGCATGAATAATAAAAGTAAGTGTTAGGTAAACTGCGTACCCATTAACGGCTAAGTAGAGTTTCATGAAATGAAGATATTAGAGAATGGAACACCAACAGAAAAAAGACCATAACTAAAAAAAACAGAATCCCAAACTATATACTTCCTTTTTCAAATACAAATAGGTTGGTATATTTTAATAAAAGGTAAATGTACTGATCTTAACTATTCACCATGTGCACAACCACATCCTTATTATTATTTTTTTAAATAATCATGATCCATCATAAACACTGGGTTTAACACTGCAAGGATATTCAGTCTACTGGGTATTTAAAGAAGTAGTCTCTCTGGTTAGAATCTTGTAAATCAAAAGATTTTAATGCAGGTATACTGATAAAGAATATGCAACCATGTTATTTTTGCATCATGTTACAGAGACATACATTTAAGATTCTTTTATAAGTATAGTGAAGTTGTTCAGTTGTGTCCAACTCTTTGCAATCCCATGGACTGTAGCCTACCAGACTCCTCCATTGATGGAATTTTCCTGGCAAGAGTACTGGAGTGGGTTGCCATTTCCTTCTCCAGGGGATCTTCCCGATCTGGGGATCAAACCCAGGTCTCCCGCATTGCAGGCAGACGCTTTACTGTCTGAGCTACCAGGGAAGCGCCTTAAGTAAATAAAGCCAATAAAAAGTTGCATAATCTTCAACTCACATATCTGAATATGCAGAGATAATGACAGTCGACTGAAAGAGATCAAATTTACGACCCAGAGAGATGGTATGGGGTGGGAGGTGGGAAGGGATTCATGTTTGGGAACACTTGTACACTCGTGGTGAATTCATGTCAATGTTTGGCAAAAGCAATACAGTAATGTAAAGTAAACTAAAGTTAAAATAAAAATTTCAAAAAAAAAAACCTATACCTTCATTAATTGGTCTTGACATGTTTATTTGCTCATTAAATGAAATTTTCACTGTTATTGATATTCACTATTACTATATCCTTTAGTAAGGAATATGCCTGGTGTCAATACAACCCATTTAACAAAGTCTGTGAAGTATTTAACAACTGACAGAAAAAAATAAAGCACTTCTGGTGACTGACTTTTCTTAATAGCTCTCCCACTCCATCAGTGGGCTGGACATTGACATGAATAGGCAATGTGATGGGATTGAACCAGCCAATCAGTAGTTTCAGAATAGCAAGATAATTTCATTTTCTCTTGAAAAGGCACACTGATTTAGCAGTTACAATTCTGGGACAATATTGAAAAGGTAATACCAACACTGATATCAGGGAGTGGTCCCAAGCTTTCAAACACAAATTTTTAGATATGTGTCTGGTTAATATTCAAATCTGAAAGATGTGGGAAACTGACATATAATTTCCCCACCAGAGAGAGTGGTACAATTGTCTGAAAGAAAAAATATAGAAAGACTCTGGAAAAGTTGCCTTCCTAATAATCTTCGAAATTTGGTGACATGATGATTGGAAGTAAAGGGATTAGGTAAAGAACTTCAAATTCTCAAACTGTCACATGGTTATGAGTAAAAGAAAAATTACAGAGAATGAAAACAGCCATCCAGAGTATGGCTGCCCAACATCGTGGCCCTATGCTAATATCCAGAGCTAAATAACTAGCAGACTATACTCTCAATATCAACCTCTCAAGTTTGTGTTTTGAGAAATATTCAAATA
This sequence comes from Redunca redunca, assembly GCA_006410935.1. NCBI lineage: Eukaryota > Metazoa > Chordata > Mammalia > Artiodactyla > Bovidae > Redunca > Redunca redunca. The sequence goes on along the minus strand of SJYQ01000939.1, from coordinate 504,953 downwards.
ATTCCCTCCAAACAAGCTAAAAGGGGAAGAAGAGTATTTCTACTATTGCATATTCTCTTTTGGATTTTTTAAAAGAATCCTTACATAAAAAAACCAACTGAGTCAAAAGATAAGTAAGGAATAAAGAAAAAAAAAAGTATGA
>SJYQ01000939.1:484280-496216 GCA_006410935.1 Redunca redunca | reverse complement strand
AATTAAAACATTTATACAAATTCACCATAATTAGTGGGCATATAAAGAAGATCTATTTACTTTCAAGAAGCTTAAAATACAATTTTTTTCCTCATGGAAGAAAAATATTTACTCTATCTATATTATCCTAGTCTTAGCTGGTTTATACGTGGAATTCCAATTTTAGATACGGCTAAATGAAGACAACCATCTCCCGGAGTTCGGGAGATGGTGATGGACAGGGAGGCCTGGCATGCTGCGATTCATGGGGTCGCAAAGAGTCGGACACGACTGAGCGACTGAACTGAAAAGAAGACAACAGGCCCAAAATGGGGTTATCATGCAAGGCCCAAATTGAGACTTGGCTTAATCAATCACACTTTTGGTTCTCCCAGAAATGGAACCTTAAACCAGTCAGTGAGGAACCACCTGGTCAGCACCAGTGGGGTCATCTGCCTAACAGACCCCTGCCAACCCCTGAAAGAAAGTAATTTTGCATTAACCAACTGTTTCTCGGCCTAGTGTATTTTCCTCATTTCTTCTCCCTTCTGTCTATTTTATAGTCTTTCATTTCAAACACCTCCAGAACTCCCTTCTATCTGGTAGACTGGACGCTAGATTGACTTTTCGCTCAAATAAACTCTTGAAGTGTTTAGTTGTGCCTCAAGTTTATCTTTTAACAGTTCTTTAAGTAACTGTAAGAATCCGGAACCGAATTCCCGTGGGTTCCATGAGCAACAAGCAACCAGATACGGTACCTGCTGCGCCCGGAAGTCAGGGCGTCGCCCGCCTCAGAAAGAGCTGAGTCTGGCGGAGCCTCAGCGGTTTTTATCTTAGGAGCTTTCAGCGTTCATTTGAGAATTTCTTTTCCAGGCGGTATCTGGAAACAGCCGGAGTTGGAGCGGGCCCAACTTAGAAACCAGACTGGGTCTAAGGTTGGACCGGTCCGATTTAGAAAGCCGACCGGGTCAAGGGTCGGACCAAGACAGGTTAGAAACTAGATTGGTTCTGGCCCTGACTGGTTCCGACTTCAGCCAGAGTAGGCCTAGCGTCAGATACAGCTTTGGTTTGAGACGGAACAAGCATGTTTACTTTACTGAAGATAAATCTTGAATTACAGCGGCCACAAGGAGAACTTTTAACCCGGGTTAGTTTGCGTGCTTAGTAGGCGCCTCAAAGAAAAAAAGGGGTCTCAGCTAACACTCACTATAAAGCATAGCGGAAGAACGATTTTCCCTCCTCTTCGATTTCTCATGACCAGAATGAGACCCGCGGCACACCTCGCTGGCTCGAGTCTGCAGCATCCTGAGGAAGCTGACAGAAGCCCGCAAACGGTAAGAATTCGTATCAAAGTCAGCTGTGCTAGGTTTCTCTCTATAGTGCCTGGTTCAAAGAGGAAGGGAAAACTTCATGTCTTTTCCTTTCAGATTAGCAGGCAAACACAATGTGTAAGAATTAAGTCTTTGAATTGCGACTTGTGAAATTGCTTTTGGATACCTACTGGTTGCTGAACCATTCTATCCCAGCAACAGTTATGCATTCTTTTCTTTTTTAAAAAAAAAAATTTTATTGAAGTATAGTTTATTTTTCCATTATGATTTATCATAGAACTTTTTTTTAATTGTAGGATCATTGTTTCACAATGTTTTGTTAGTTTCTACTGTACAATAACATGAATCAGCAGTGAAAAGTGAAAAAGTAAAGGTGTTAGTCGTTCAGTTGTGTCAGACTCTTTGCGGGCATATGGACTGGAGCCCACCAGGCTTCTCTGTCCATGGGATTCTCCAGGCAAGGATATTGCAGTGAGTAGCCATTCCCTTCTCCAGCGGATCTTCCCTACCCAGGAAGATCCCAACCCTGTCTCCTGCAGGCAAATTCTTTACTGTCTGAGCTACCAGGGAAGCCGCTGGCTCCCTAATATAGCCAGATGAGTACAACTAGTTGACTACTAATATAGCCAAATCAATACCAGTTTTACCCAGCCTTAGATAGTGGTTGGAGAGACAAGTCAAAGTCTCAAGACATTGTTTTTGTGCTTAGTTCTATTACAAAATGGCTACTCAACAGTAAGATAGGGGCAAAAAGACATCACTGTTCTCAGTACCTGATTTTTTAACTATCCTACCCCCAAGTGTTAAAACCTATACCAGCTGAAATTTGCATGCATTTATCATCATCCAAAATCACTGTAGCTGGTGATTACACCCATGAAATTAAAATATGCTTACTCCTTGGAAGGAAAGTTATGACCAACCTAGATAGCATATTCAAAAGCAGAGACATTACTTTGCCAACAAAGGTCCATCTAGTCAAGGCTATGGTTTTTCCAATGGTCATGTATGGATGTGAGAGTTGGACTGTGAAGAAAGCTGAGCGCCGAAGAACTGATGCCTTTGAACTGTGGTGTTGGAGAAGACTCTTGAGAGTCCCTTGGACTGCAAGGAGATCCATCCAGATCATCCTAAAGGAGTTCAGTCCTGGATGTTCATTGGAAGGACTGATGCTGAAGCTGAAACTCCAATACTTTGGCCACCTCATCGAAGAGTTGACTCATTGGAAAAGACCCTAATGTTGGGAGGGATTGGGGACAGGAAGAAAAGGGGATGACAGAGGATGAGATGGCTGGATGGCATCACCAACTCAATGGACGTTAGTTTGGGTAAACTCCGGGAGTTGGTAATGAACAGGGAGGCCTGGCGTGCTGCAATTCATGGGGTCACAAAGAGCCAGACACGACGGAGCAACTGAACTGAATGAAATCATCATACAGTATTTGATTTTACTAAAAACCAAATCCCAGTTTTGGTTGGGATTTGGTTAATGTAACATACAGGAAAGATCACAGACTTTGGGATAAATCAGAGGTTCAGTTTCTAGATAAGTGAGTGGGGGCAAGTTACTTTTTGAGAATCAGTTATATCACCTGAAAAAATCGGAAATAATGTAACATCCAACACAAAACATAGCTATAATTTTTTTCATGTGATGAGAAAGTTTATATAATATAGTATTAACCATAATCACCATGCTGTTCGGCACATCCCCTTGATTTATTTATTTTATAACTGGAAGTTTGTGCCTTTTGACCCCTTTCACTTACTTCACCCACCTACCCACCCCATTTTTCTGGCAACCACCAATCTGTTCTATGAGCTAAGAGTTTGTTTGTTGTTTTGGGTGTTATTGTATTTTTTTTAAGATTTCATATGATATTTGTAAGATTATATGGCATTTGTCTTTCTCTGTCTGACATTTCTTTTAGTGTAATTAGTCTCAGTGTCCATCCATGGTGTTGCAAATGGCAAAATTTCATTCTTTTTTTATGAATGAATAATATTCACTTATTTCATCTGCCAGAAACAGAATTCAAATTCAACTGTTCTTTTATAAACTAGTGATTTTGTATTATTGTACCTATCATATGGATAAAATCTTAAAATGAAAGCTGTAAGATGTGTTTCTGTGTGTCCATGTACATCTGTGTATGATTTTTTTCTACCTCCTTTTGCATCACCAAATTAATTTGTAAAGAGGCCTATTTAATTGACTTAGAGACAAGCATTTATGTAACTCAAATATTCTCTCAAAAATACAGAAACTAACCCAAATATTTTTCAAATTCATGTAATCTAGGATAATCTTCAGAAAATAAAAGCTGGTTTGTTTGTTGATTTAATTAAACCAGGTATGACTTTAGAGTTACCAGCATTAAAAATAAAACTTTTATTCTACATAAGCTTACTAAAAGTCAAATAACCTCATATTGTCCCTGTTACAAAATTTGTCAGTAAGAAAGATAAAGTGGTGGACAACTATTTAATCTTGNGAATCTTAAAGTGATACTCAGATAAGTTGAATGATGGATAGTAATTGAATATCTAGATTTCCAAATAAGACAAGATATTTCCAAATAAGATAAATACTAAAATATTAACTGAACATAGATATATTTACTTTTGATTTCCTTTTTATATAGGAAATAAGATATTTGGGTTTATTGTTGAACATAATTTTGCCACATTGGAAAATTTACTGTGAGGAAGAATATAAATTATAAAATGTATTTATGTTTGGTAGTCCACAGAATACTGTAATAAACAACCCTCATTTGCCTACATCTTAGTTTTTACTAGTGATTAAGGATTCTAAAACTTAAGAGTTCTAACCAATATATATAGTGAAAACTACTTAAAATGGGGGAAAGAAAACAATAGTGTATCAAAAGTAGGTAATAAAAGAATAATTGATTGTTCCAGAATGAGGGAAAAAAAAAAAAGAGTAAAGAACAAAGGACAAAATCTGAATGGATATGTTCCAGAATGAGGGGAAAAAAAAGAGTAAAGAACAAAGGACATAATCTGAATGGATATGTAGAAGGTTTGTGGGAAAGGAATCATGTGTGGGTAAGCTGACTAATATGTGTGGTCAAGCTAATATTGAAATAAATTTATTTAAGTTTTTTAAAAAATGAGTTTTATACTGGTCCAAAATTAGAATTTAGTTTTCTTTATTAAAAGAACAAGTTTTCCTTTTTTGAATTGTAGTTGGTTTACAATATGTGTTTCAGGTAGCCAACATGGTGATTCAATATTTATACATTATACTCCCATTTAAAGTTATTGCAAAACAATGGCTATATTTCCTTGTTCCATGCAATGTAGCCCGTTGCTTATTTATTTTCTACATAGCAGTTTTTAACCTCATAATTCCCTTCCCTATCGTGCCACTCCCCCCTTCTTTTTCCCCACTGGTAACCACTAGTTTGTTCTCTATATCTGTAAGTCTGTTTCTTATATTCATTTGTTTGTTTTATTTTTTAGATTCCACATATAAGCTATAGAGTATTTCTCTTTCTCTGATATATTTCACTAAGCATAATACCCTCCAGATCTATCTATATTGTTACACATGGTAACAACCTTGCCAACAATTGTTATTTGTAGATTCTTTGATAATAACCATTCTAACAGGAGTAAGGTAGTTCTCATTATGGTTTTCATTTACCTTTCTCTGATGATTGGTGATGTTGAGCATCTTTTCACGTTCCTGTTGGCCATCTGTATATCTTCTTTGGAAAATGCCTATTCAGGTCTTCTGCCCATTTTTTAATCAGATTGTTTATTTTTTTGGATATTGAGTTATATATTATATATATACTTATATATTTTGTTACTTAGATGTTTTGGATATTAACCTCTTGTTGGTCATATCATCCTCAAATATTTTCCTCCATTCAATAGATTGTCTTTTCATTTTGTTGGTGGTTTCCTGTGCTGTGCAAAAGTTTTAAGTTTAATTCAGTTCAGTTCAGTTCAGTCGCTCAGTCGTGTCTGACTCTTTGCGACCCCACGAATCGCAGCATGCCAGGCCTCCCTGTCCATCACCAACTCCCGGAGTTCACTCAGACTCGCGTCCATTGAGTCAGTGATGCCATCCAGCCATCTCATCCTCTGTCGTCCCCTTCTCCTCCTGCCCCCAATCTCTCCCAGCATCAAAGTCTTTTCCAATGAGTCAACTCTTCACATGAGGTGGCCAAAGTACTGGAGTTTCATTAGGTCCCATTAAAAAGAATATATTTTTATTTGAGTATTAGTCTGTTCTTTGTCTTTATCAGATTTTGCATTGCCTTAGAAAACTTGGTCTTTTCAATATTTCAAGAGCTGGGAATAAGTACAAATGGAGCTGTAATAAGGAATCTCTCTCATTTTTGAATATATTGCAGAATCTTCTGTTAAAGCTGTAGATGCCTGATAAATATCCCCAGACTCTCTGGCCAAAGTTGTTATTGATAATAGGATAGCCCCTGACTGTCAGATATCTTTTATCAGAGGAAGGAGGTGTTTGAACTGTGGCCAGCACTATACTGCACTTGGACTGAGACTTCTGGGGAAATTGCGACTCAGCTACATAACCCGCCTGCAATGAGGAAGACCTGGGTTTGATCCCTGGATTGGGAAGATCCTCTGGAGAAGGGAGCAGCTACCCACTCCAGCATTCTGGTCTGGAGAATTGCATGGTAAGAGGAGCCTGGCAGACTACAGTTCATGGGTCTCAAAGAGTTGAACACGACTGAGCGACTTTGACTTTCTTTCACTTTACATAAGATTACTGAACAAGCCAGCTGGCTTAAAAAAGTGATTCCTTCAATGGGGTCTTTCTTTGATTTAATCTAATAGTTTAAGTCTTAGGGACCATGGTTCTGAAGTACACTCCAGAAATTGAGACTTATCCTGCTTATAATAATCACAGTAGTCTTCCTGATGTGCTCTATTCTCTCAAAAGCTTTAAATGCATGTTTGCAGCAGCTCACCCCAAGCAAATAATCTCCCTAAGACTAGAACATTAGAAAAAATAAAAAAGAGAGAGAGAGAGAGAATGACCATCTTATAGAATGTGAACTCAGCATCATGGTCTGTGAATGCCACACAGAGATTCACAAAAATCAAGAATGCCAGAGTAGTAGCTGAGAGTAAAGTTAACACCTTAAAAGTTGATCATATCTCTGAGACTGAGAGGCTGATAAAAAGAGAGAATTTTTAAAAACAAGACAAGTCGTGCAAAATAGAATTCCTTTTGTTAAATCCCACATCACCAAGCTGAGGCTCTAATTATACTTTAAATTCTCCCAGAAATAGCATTTTAAACTAGTCAATCAGAAGTTGCTTGATTAGCACTAGTTAGGTAATCTGCATAACAGATCCTTGCTATCCCTAAAGGAAGGTATCTTTGCTGTAACCAATCCGCTTTTTTTGTCTGATATAAATTCTTGTTCCTGTTCCCTTCTGCCTATAAAAGTCTTTAATTGTGTACAGCTCCTTAGAGTTCCTTTTTATCTGCTAGATTAGATGCTGCCTGATTCAAGTTTATTTCTGCTCAAATAAACTCTTAAAATCTCTAATATGCTTTAGTTTATCTTCTAACAATACTATTGTTAAAGAAAAAATTATCCTGACACTTGTAAAAATAGCAAGAAAGGCTTTGTTCAAGGCTATTTCAATAGATGTCAAGACTATTGCAACAGGGGAGAGAAATCAAGCTCAACACCAAATATAGCAAAGACAGATGGGGATTTATAGTCAACAAGTAGAGTGATGGAAAATTACTAAGAGGAAACATCAAGGGCAGGGGGATTCTTGCTAACCTGACTTAACAAAATTCTTATGGAAGGCAAGCCAGGATTATCAGATATCAGTCATGGCAGATAAGGAATTTGATCATATATTGAAGGTGATAGGAGTCTCATTAAACTGATTTAAGCAGGAATTTAGCTACAACTAGACTATACAGCCAAAGATAAGACCCAAAGTCAAGGCCTTGTTGAAAAGATGGCTCAGAGGAGTTTGTCTAAGGTTTTCCCTGATAGCTCAGACAGTAAAGTGTCTGCCTACAATGCGGGAGACCCAGGTTCAATCCCTGGGTCGGGAAGATCCCCTGGAGAAGGAAGTGGCAACCCACTCCAGTACTCTTGCCTGGAAAATCCCATGGACCGAGGAGCCTGGTAGGCTACAGTCCATGGGGTCACAAAGAGTCGGACACGACTGAGCAACTTCACCTTCACCTTCACCTTGGTTAAAACGAGAGTGTCACTACACTGATGCTGCTTTACTAAATTGTTAAGATTCAGAGTATCTTCAAGTCAAGTTGCATGATTGTAAAGACAACCATGCATGACATGCCAGGAAGCTCTCTGATGCTTTTTGAGACTCAGCCCTCCCACTCACCTTCTTGGATGGCTAGGGTATGTCGCTTTTCTGCTCATGGCCAGTTTCCTCATCTGTAAAACAGGAAAATATCTGTGTTAATGGACTCTTTGTGTAGCAGATAAGATGGCCTATTGAAAATGCCTTGAAAACTCTAATCTGCTGTGCAAATGAAAGGTACTTTTATTGTCAAGAATGCCTGACTCTTCCTTATTCCAATGAATCGAGTCACTACCAGCCTGATGCCTCCCACACCACAAACTTAAGGAGCTGTTACCTGCCATAACTCCCTCTGTATTTGGTTAATGACTGTATTGCAATCTTTATTATTTTGTCTTGCAATTATCTAGTTACACAGCTTTTCATTCCACAGCTCTTTCCCAAGACAGGCAGCTTACGTCATTCTTCTTTGTGTTCTTGGTTCCTGTGGCACATATTTCAGCTTCAATGAGTCTTTGGTGAAAAGACAAATACTTATTTCTTGGTTCCAAGAACATCTACTAAGAGTTCTTTGTTTCTCTAGTTTTCCTAAAGCAGCATCTTCCAGCAACCAAAGAAATTCTCTTCCTGGTTCTCCTTTTATATTAGCAGACTAGAATGAAATCACATATTACATAGAGTTTGTGTTTAAGAAGAGCATGTTAAACAAAAATCATATGTAATCAAAATTGTCTTTGAAAAAGTCCTTGAGTAGCCCTTTGTTTCTCTTTTGCAAACTCTTTCATTAGGTCACTGAAAGCAAAATAAATAAATAAAATGAAAGAGGATTTCCCATGCAATCTTTTAAGTGAGCAAAGCTATTTATATCTATAAGTTAAACATATATATGCTGGTGTTGCCTTGCACTGTTGGGCCCTACCTAGTTCCCCTCCTCTGATTTTTCTCTTCCTCTCAGCTGGAACCTTGTCATTCTTGTTTTTGGTTCAAACCTACATTAGTTTCTGTCAAAGGCAAGAGAACTCAATGTTATGGTTCACCATGTGGGCAACTAGTAGCAAATTGTTGTCCCAATTAATTTGGCCAGACCCTGATTATTGGCCCCAATTACATTAGTGAATGTTTACTTTCTTCCCAAGGCCACATTCTCTGCCCCCTGCTTCATAAGTTAACTGCATCCCTGCATTTCCCTTGATGCATCAACCTCTGTGTGAGGAACTGCCCAGGACCCTGTTCCTCTGGATGGTGGCAGTGGACTTATAATTGCTAATCACCTCTTCCTCATATAGATGGGAACTACCTTTACCTGCATTGTCAACAAACCCATCAAGGGCCACTTCTTAAGTTGTAAATGGTACTCTCAGCCCCAAGCCCAACAGCTGGGTCTAGATCCTCACTTTCCTATCATGCTACTGTGAATCTCATCATAATATCATGAATCTAACTCAATTGAAGCTCAGATGATTGGGTGACTTTTTAAGAGACCAGATTATATTGACAACCACAACTCATAGAGTATAAACAGGATTAAACCTTTTACACAAGAATCATGTATTAAACAATAGCAGATTTCCTCACACATCAACTGTCTGGTGGATCTTCTTTTTATGAAAATGAATAACCAAAAATTTGTCTTCAAAGCATTAATTCTTTGAGTCATAAAGAAATATTTTAATTAGGGAACAGAATCCAACGTTGGATTTAACTCATAACCTTCCAATATACTCCAAAGGTGTTGCTGAACGGTCTGTTGAGAGAAAATGAGGAGGAATGAGAGCCAGATTGTAGTCACTATGATATCTGTTGGAAGAAAAGTGATTAATTTCAAAGTCTGACTCGCAGATATGAGATTGATTGTCTTCAGTTTGTAGTTTTTATGTACCATATTTGTACTGGTGGGGGAATCCTCATGTGAAAACAGTGACTTATCAAACAATTTAATTTTCTATTTTCTTGGAGAATTTCCAGCAGTGTATGATTTTTTAAGAAATACATATATATATACATATGTACTGTTCTGTATCTTGAATTAGATTTTAAAAGTGTTGGAAGTAGGCTACAAAATCAGATCCAAGAATGAGGTGATGGTGAAAATTTAGACTTACATGACAGACCAAAATGAGAACTGGCTCATTTGCATAGTTTCAGTCTCCAAACACCTGAGCCATGATAAGAAATATGCCTTATTTTACACAATAACATGATTTGAATTAATTCTTTCCTACTGCCTGTTTCTCCTGCAGGCAGTTTCAATAACTTTGACCCAACTGCACAAACATAGCAGAATCACTGAGTCTTTATAGGCTTTTGGTTGTGTAAAGAAACAACAATAAAAATCAAAGTGAGCTTTAAGAGTGTCATGTGAAAGGCTGGCCACATTTTGAAAGATATTTGCTTTTTTCAATTCAAAACCATCACTTCTAAGGGGAAAAAAATGAGATTCAAAAACATGATTGTGATTCCATTGATGTCTCATTATTACTAAGAGTCCTGTGTATTTCTAACATTCACTACTTTGTTATATGAGTTCAGGGAACAGTATAAATACTCTGATGCTTAATCAGGCTCTTANCAACCATATGCATGCCTTTCTAGTCTGATCTGTTATCAACATAGAAATTGAGAAACAAAAGATTCAATAACTAAATTTAATTAATTTATCAAATAGGTTCAAAGCATGTATAGTTAGAGGTATTAGGTAACAGATTTATTCTGTGCACTTTATAAAAACATTGTTCAGAGAATAAAAGGTTGAGCAATGTATTTTCTGAAGTAATGGTTCAAAGGGTCCTGGCTCAGAGGAGAGAAAAAAAAGTTATGTACAGTATGATTTTTCCTTGAAGCCCTTTTCAACTTTTTACAAATCATGACAATACTTTACTAATCTGCTTTCCTGATTCTGTGGTCTTAGCTTTTAAGTTATACACTTAAAGAATTAAAAAAAAAAAAATTATCTCTGCTGTTCTCAGTCTTGAGAAAAATTCTGTTGCAAGCTTACTTAAGTCACTGGTATTTTGATGGAGATCAGATAAGACTGTATGTTCCTCATGAAGATGTAGAGTGAAAACACAGCATGTACAAACTCATGTTAAGAAAGAGTTATCAATAATCTGAAGAAAACTAGGCTTTCACAAACATCAAAACAGGAAGACAGTGGTATAAAAGTAACCTAAGAGTTAATTTTACCTTTACTGGGAATGCCTTCTATTGTCACCACTATCCTCCCACTAGAATTAACAACAACAACAAAAAAGGTTTGTTTGTTTGTTTGTTTCCTGTGAACACTGTTGACAAAGGGAAGAAAGCTTTTTCAGTTGGTCTAAGATCAGCTTTTTCCTTTTTGTGTTAATTGCCTGGGAATCAACCATCATTTCATGTCTGGATTCATTCCACTAATTTATAACCTAGAAGCACACTGGGCTTAATTCATGGAGAGCTAAGCTAATCTCCTATCTGAGCTCTCTTAACCTCATAATTCAAATTCCCCCAATGATGGGGAAATTTAAAGGACAATTATTTTCTCTTTATTTGTATGATTTTATGCCTATAAATCCTCTTCATATTTCTTACATGATTTCATAAATTATATATAACTTCCAAATTGGTTTATAATTTACCTCACTCTTGCAAATAAAGTCATTTGCTTAAAAGTCCCTGAAAATGACATATGTTAGACTAGTTGTGAAAGAATCTGAGAGGCATGGGGTTGTTTTAAATCGCCTGTGCCTTGCCTGGAATAATAGAAAAAGTAAAACGATAATAAAGAGAGACCAGGAGAGATAGCCAGTAAAAGATTTCAAGAACTACTTTTCCTTTCAATGACTTTGTTCTTATGATTATTTTACACACACACATACTCTGTAAAAACTCACAACTCTTCTGAGTAACACAGTCTCCCAACGTCACCTCCATAACCCATGTCCATTTTGCCTCTGAAGGATGTCTTAAATTTGAAAACTGTGATTGCTTAGTATTTGCGTTACAATTCTCAAGAAATTTTCAGGTTCAATACTGTTTCTTTAAGGGTGAGAAATGGAGTATTTCCTGCCATATTGGTCAACAAGGATGTCACAGTCTTTGGTGATTCCAGCATTCCCATTGTGAATTCCTGAGCCCTAAGGGCACTCAGGATGGAGGAGAATACCTGATTGATCTGGCAGCCAGGAGGCTGCACCCAATCCCTACTGTGAGCACGGAGGAACTCAGGATACTGGCCCCAGACAGCTGAGATGCGTATGAAAGTAATAATTTCAGTGAGTCCAGACTCTTGCATCTTCCCATACATGGAAAAGCACTAAATTCCTTAACTTGAGATATCTG
>SJYQ01000939.1:459631-483632 GCA_006410935.1 Redunca redunca | reverse complement strand
ATTTTATAAATCCTAATTGTCTGTTTTAGGGCAATTTTTCTTTTAATATTGTGCTTTTTGTGGTTTTCATCTGTCAAAGTAATTTATGATCTGTAAATTGTCAGCATAAACATATTAGTAATTCTTTGCAAGTATTTATGAAAACTTTGGGTAAGATTATTGTGCAGATCTGAATTCAGATACCTTATAATCAGCCATAGAATCTTTAACATAGAAGTGGCATTCAAGATAGTATATTACGTATGAGCTTTGCTTCCAGGGTCAAAATTCACTCATGCCTTTCTGTTGCATTCTTATATTGCAGAGACCAGAAAGCTAAAAATTTTCCTGATTCTCAGGGAGCTCCCCAGTGCCCTAGTGTTTAGGATTCTGGGCTTTTGATGTCAGGACCCAGGTTCAATTCCTGGTTAGGGAACTAAGATCCTACAAGCCACATGATGTGGCCAAAAAAAAAAAAAAAAAAAATTCCCGATTTCCCTATAGCCATCACTCTGAATGGGATTTAATTTTATATATTCAGATGCATTGGTACAAGTTTTGAATTGATTTTGTGTTCAGTGCCTGTTCAGTCTCTCAATTGTGTCTGACTCATTGCGATCCCATGGGCTGTAGCCCACGAAGCTCCTCGGTCCGTGGAATTTTCCAGGCAAAAATACTGGAGTGAGTTGTCACTTCCTCCTCCAAGGAATCTTCCCAGTCCAGGGATCAAACGACATCTCTTGTGTTTCCTGCATTGGCAGGCAGATTCTTTACTACTGCTCCACCTGGGAAGCAGAAGCACTGATGTAAGATTTGAATTTAATTCAGAACTGAGTTATTTAGAACAAAAGGTAAGACATCCATTTTCAGGTATAGATTATAGTAAATGTAACATTTCATAATAACTTTACCAATGGTTGAAAAATTTGACAGCAAGCCTTCTCAAACTTAGTGACGGTAGTGAGACTCTGGAACTGATAGTTGTAAAAGTGATGTCTTCGTTACACCAGCAACAGCATCCTGCTCATAGCAGAGTTGCTGCTCCTGTAATGGTCTGGTTCTATAAGTTTTAATTTCTACCACAGAGTCATTCTTCCCAGAGAACACAGGTTTAGGGAGTCTTTGTCCACCTGAGACACACCTATGAAATCTGGTCAAGTGTTGCAAAATGACACATGTGAGTTACAGCCCAGTCAAAGTAGCCTGTCAAAACAGATGAAGAAACTAAGCTCAGAGAGGTTAAAGACCTGTCCTTGGGTCACATCCTAGGAAACTGATGTGAGAGAAATTCAAATTTAGTATGACTCAGGCCAGAAGGCAGTAGTACATCAACACTAGTGGTTAAAATACTGAAATATCTCTGTGACGATTGGTAAATAGTCACTGCCTTGAGTCCCCTGTATGCCCCTAACCCTTTTCCTAGGACCCAGGGGACTTTCTAACCAGATAGAATCAAATAAATAATGCCCAGTACAGCAGAGGTCATTAGAATTTTAGCCATTTCTAATTCTTTGGCTTGTGCCATCTAAAATTGCTAAATATTTGTATTTTTCACTCCTGGCTATAACGCGGCAGGCAGGTGCTTTCTGCCACACCAGGTTATGTTTTTGCTTAATACTTCATTGAATTCAACAGAATACTTAGATTTCAAACTGCAATAATTCAGTTTTTATTTTTTTATCTCTGCTTAGAACAATAATGCCATTACTGTCTGTAGCGGAGGGAGACACTTGGCAATCCTCTTGTCATCAAAGGTAGCTTATCCAAAGATATCAGTCTATAAACTTTTATTTTTGACAGGTGGATAGCAGTCTTATAGCTCTGGTGAAATGCTTAACAAACTGAAAAATGAATTTGAGAGGAAAGCCATCTCTCTTGGCACTAATAACAGATACAGAGTACAGTCCTGAATACATAAGATTTTATAATTTTCAGATTTGTAAAGATTCAAGAGAAAATAAGCTAAACACCATTAAGCTATTCAGTGCTATGCAACTGAGTTATTTTACTCCAGGAAGCACTAGGTGTTATGACACAATTCTTTACATTTATACCTCTTGGCACCTGGGTTTGACAGCTGTATTTAGCAATAAATGTACAGAATAACTCTCTTCCTACTATTGCTTTTGTTATCATAAATTACTCCCAAATCATCAAAATGTAAAATTCCCCAGACTTTCTAGGCCCTTGATCAATAATTAGTGAGTCATTACACAAATACTGCTGGGATGACCAGCCTTTGTCCGAGAAGTGGAAGATAGATTTTTCTATCTTTCCTGGCACCTAATTCGGCTGTAAAATAAGTGTGTCATAATTTATTTAAAGTTCAGGGAAAAGAGAAAGCCCAAGAGTTCCTGAAGTGTAGTGTACTTACCTCATGGAAAAATTATAACTGGTGGATAACTGCTGCTGCTGATTTTAAAAAGTGATACTAAACATGATAGCATAATGGATGAGAGTAGACGCTGGAGAAGCCACACAATTCTCAAAACAAAATACAAACATTCCCATCTCTAGGCTTCACGGTTTTACTAGGAGAATTCAAGAAAGAGTCAGAACAAAAACATTTTTTTAAAATATTAATATAGTTGAAAAATAATGCTTTATATTCACATAAGTATGGCAGAATGAAAATGCACATTTATTCCACTCTGTCCTAAAACCCTGTTAGTATAAAGAGTATAAGTAAAAATAAAGGGTACTGCCCTTATAATCAAATAGAATGGGAGAAGAGAAAATAGAAAAAAGTTGATAATAAAAATTTAGATGATGGAAATAGGAACTCACTTAGCAGAGTGATGGAAACTGAAACTACGTACTTATATTTATCATTTACTAAATATAATATTTATTGCCAGGTGGTGCAATGGTAAAGAATCTGCCTGCTAATGCAAGAGACACAAGAGATGCAGGTTCTGTCCTTGGGTTAAGAATATTCCTTAGAATAGGAAATGGCAACCCACTCCAGTATTCTTGCCTGGGAAATCCTATGAACAGAGAAGAGCCTCGCAGGTTACAGTCCATGGGGTCTCAAAGAGCTGGACATGACTGAGCAGCTGAGCACACAAATATTTATTGAGCACCTACTATAAGCAATCAATTAAAAAGGCAAAGTTATGCCCTTATGGGACTTAAAGAGAGGAAGCTACTGAGAAGAAAGTTGATTTGTATTGCAAAACCATAGAGAAGCTGAAAACAAATTTAGGGCATAGAGTGATCCTGTGGCACTGAAAATGTAGGTGAGGGAAGGTGCTAGAAATAAGGGGAGAGGGAAAAAGTCAATTTAAGGGACAATTCAATTATTAGATTCCGTCTCCTATACTCAGCATAACTAGCGTCTTGTATCAACCTTCCAAGCGTAAGAAATATGTCTCCTGCTTCCCTTCCATCTTCCAAACTTTGAGCAAAATGCCTCGTGCAATCAGTGCCAACAGAGAACCACATCAAGTGGGGCATTCTGGGAAATATAATTTCAGTTTTCATTGATACGGTGCAAAATCACAACAAGAAAGATTTAAGATTCAGAAAATAGGGGACCCAGAAGTGAGTGAAGAAATACTAGTTTGAGGATAATAAAGGAACATCCAAGGAAAAAACAACTGAGTAGAACGCCTAGAAGTAAATCAACCCAGATTGGAGCAAGAGGCACAGGGCTTCAAGAAATATGGATTAAGAAAATATGGATTCAAGTGAACTGATTAACTTGGGTATTTGATTATAATCAGAGGTGTTTTAAGTTCTTGTTGGAGCACAATTAAAACTATAGGAAAAAGAGAATAAATGTACAAGAAACAAATGTAATCATAATATTCTGCACTGCTCAGTTGTTAACATTTTTTATATCACTATAATCCTCTCTTCATTGAGCGATTATTCAACAAAAATTAAGAAGAAATATATGGAGAGATAAGGAAAAGTAGTATTAGAAAATGAAAGCAATTGTATTCATGGTAGGCAATCAGAATACAGCATATAAGCTCTTTTAATTAATAGACTTTATTTTAAGAACAGGGGTTCAATCCCTGAGTTGGTAAGATCCTCTGGAGAAGGGAATGGACACCCACTCCAGTATTCTTGCCTAGAGAATTCCACGGACAGAGGAGCCCGGTGGACTACAGTCCACAGGGTCACAAAGAGTCAGACACACTGAGCAACTAATACTTTCACTTTACATTGACAAAAAAATGAGCTTATAGTACAGAATTCTCAAGAATCCTTCACACACACACACAGTTTCTTCTATTATTCATATATTACTTTATGTGGTACAATTAATGGCCCAGTATTGATGATCATTACTAACTGAAGTCTATAGTTTAAAGTTTACGCTTTGTGTTAGACAGTCCTGTGAGTGAAGGAAGAGGGTAAACTGTGTAATGTCAAGTATCTGCCATTACAATATCATAAGAATGGTTTTCCTATGCTAAAATTCCCGCTATATTTCACTTATGTATCTCTTCCCCTATCACCCAAACCTCTGACAATCACTTCTGTGTATATTGTCTTTATATTTCTGTCTTTTTTAGAATGGCAGATAGTTGGAATCATACAATAGTCAGCCTGTTCAGACTGGCTTCTTTCACTTAGCAATATGCATTTAAGTTTTCTCCATGCCGCTTTGTTGCTTAATAGCTCACACATTTATTTTTTATCATCAATTAATATTTCATTGTAGGCATATACCATAGATTTTTCATTCATTTACCTATGAAATGACATTTTGGTTGCTTCGCATTTGAGGTAATTGTGAGTAAAGCTGCTATAAACATTTATGTACAAATTCTTCCATAGACATAAGCTTTCAACTCAAGGATAAATACCTAGGAGAATGATTGCTGTGTATATGTTCAAATTATGTTTAGATTTGAAAGAAACTGCCAAACTGTTTTCCAGAGTGGCTGGACAATTTGCATTCCTATCAGCAATGCATGAGACCTCCTGTTACTCTGCATCCTTACCAGCACTAGCTATTGTGGTATTTTGAATTTTAACCATTTTGATACATGAGTAGTCATATCCAGTTGCTGCTTTAATTTGCAGATCCCTTATGACATGATGCTGAGTGTCTTCATATGCTTAGTTGCTATCTGTATATCTTCTTCAGTGAGATATCTCCTCACATCTCTTCCCCATTCTTAAATTGGATTGTTTGTTTTCTTATTGTTGAGTTTTAGGAGTTTTTTTATTATTCTTATTTTAGAGGTAAGTCCTTTATCAGGTATGTGTTTTGAAAATATTTTTTCTCAATCTGTTGCTCATAGTTTATTTTTCTGAATGGTGCCTTTTATAAAACAAAAGTTTTTAATTTTAATACAGTCTAACATACATACAGTTTTTTTTCTTCAAGGATTATGCTTACAGTGTTGCATCTAAAAACTCAAGTAAACCTAAATTTTCTCCTTTTGTTTTCTAGAAGCGTCATAGTTCTTGTTTTCCATTTAGGTTCCTGATCCTTTTGGATTTAATTTTTGTTAACGTTTAAAGCCTGTCTAGACTCTTTTTTTTTTTTTTTCTTTAATGTGGATATCCAATTATTCTGCCTCATTTGTTGAAAAAAGTTGTTCTTTCTTCATCTAGTTGCTTCATTCCTAAATCAAAGATCAGTTGACTATATTTGTGTGGGTCTATTTCTACTCTCTCTTTTCTCTTCTTCTGATCTATTTGTTCACTGTTCTCCAGTGACATGCTGTTTTGATTGTTGTTTATCACTAAGTGGTGTCCAACTCTTTGCAACCCTGATGGACTCCTCCAGGCTCCTCTGTCCATGGTATTTTTCATGCAAGAATACTTTAACGGGTTGCCATTTCCTTCTCCAGGGGATCAACCCCACATTATCTGCATTGCAGGCAGATTCTTTACTGCTGAGCCACCAGGGAAGCCCACTATCCTGATTTCTATAGTTCTAAAGTAAGTCTTTAAATTCAGTGATAACATTCCTCCAATTTTGTTGTTAAGTATTGTGTTGGCTATCCAGGATCTTTTATCTTTTCAAATAAATTTTATAATCAATGTGTTATATTCAAAATAACACATTGGCATTTTGATTGGGATTGCATTGAATCTGTAAATCAAGTTGAGTATAGATATCTCAACAATATTGCATCCTCTTACTCATGAACATGGAACATCTCTCCATTTATTTTGATCTTCTTTGATTTCTTTCATCAACGATTTATAGTTTTTCTCAAATACAGTTCCTATCAATTTTTTGTTAGACTTATGTCTATTTCATTTTATAATGCTACTGTGAATGCTATTATATTTTAAATTCCAGATTCCAGTTTTTGTTATTAGCATAGTGGATAGCACTTGACTTTTCTATATTTGTATTCTACAAACTTTCTATAATAGATTATTAGTTTCAAAGACTTTGTTTTTTTGGTCAGCTATGAGATGTATGTATATAATTATGTCATCACCAAACAAATGCAGTTTTATTTCTGCCTTCACAGTCTGTATTGTAACCAACACAGTCAAAGGCTTTGGCATAGTCAATAAAGCAGAAATAGATGTTTTTCTGGAAGTCTCTTACTTTTTCTATGATCCAATAGATACTGGCAATTTGATCTCTGGTTCCTCTTCCTTTTCTAAACCTATCTTGAACATCTGGAAGTTCACGGTTCACATATTGCTGAAGCCTGGCTTGGAGAATTTTGAGCATTACTTTACTAGCTTGTGAGATGAGAGCTGTTGTGCAGTAGTTTGAGCATTCTTTGGCATTGCCTTTCTTTGGGATTGGAATGAAAACTGACCTTTTCCAGTCCTGTGGCCACTGCTGAGTTTTCCAAATTTGCTGGCATATTGAGTGCAGCGTCATCGTTTAGAATTTGAAATAGCTCAACTGGAATTCCATCACCTCCACTAGCTTTGTTCATAGTGATGCTTTCTAAGGCCAATCTGACTTCACATTCCAGGATGTCTGGCTATAGGCAAGTGATTACACCATCATGATTATCTGGGTCATGAAGATCTTTTTTGTACAGTTCTGTGTGTTCTTGCTACCTCTTCTTAATAGCTTCTGGTTCTGTTAGGTCCATACCATTTCTGTCCTTTATCGAGCCCATCTTTGCATGAAATGTTCCCTTGGTATCTCTAATTTCCTTGAAGATATCTCTAGTCTTTCCCATTCTATTGTTTCCTCTATTTCTTTGCATTGATCGCTGAGGAAGACTTTAATTCTCCTTCCTATTCTTTGGAACTCTGCATTCAAATGGGTATATCTTTCCTTTTCTCCTTTGCCTTTCACTTCTCTTCTTTTCACAGCTATTTGTAAGGCTTCCTCAGACATCCATTTTGCTTTTTTGCATTTCTTTTTCTTGGGGATGATCTTGCTCCCTGTCTCCTGTACAGTGTCACGAACCTCTGTCCATAGTCCATCAGGCACTGTATCTATCGTATCTAGTCACTTAAATCCATTTCTTATTTCCACTGTATAGTCATAAGGGATTTGATTTAGGTCATACCTGAATCATCTAGTGGTTTTCCCCATTTTCTTCAATTTAACTCTGAATTTGGCAATAAGGAATACCAGACACCTGACCTGCCTCTTGAGAAACCTATATGCAGGTCAGTAAGCAACAGTTAGAACATGGACATGGAACAACAGACTGGTTCCAAATAGGAAAAGGAGTACATCAAGGCTGTATATTGTCACCCTGATTATTTAACTTATATGCAGACTATATCATGAGAAACACTGGGCTGGAAGAAGCACAAGNGATAGCATATTAAAAAGCAGAGACATTATTTTGCCAATAAAGGTCCATCTAGTCAAGGCTATGGTTTTTCCTGTGTTCATGTATGGATGTGAGAGTTGGACTGTGAAGAAAGCTGAGCACCAAAGAATTGATGCTTTTAAACTGTGGTGTTGGAGAAGACTCCTGAGAGTCCCTTGGACTGCAAGAAGATCCAACCAATCCATTCTAAAGGAGATCAGTCCTGGGTGTTCATTGGAAGGACTGATGCTAAAGCTGAAACTCCAATACTTTGGACACCTCATGCGAAGAGTTGACTCATTGAAAAAGACTCTGATGCTGGGAGGGATTGGGGGCAGGAAGAGAAGGGGATGACAGAGGATGAGATGGCTGGATGGCATCACTGACTTGATGGACGTGAGTTTGAGTGAACTCCGGTAGTTAGTGATGGACAGGGAGGCCTGGTGTGCTGTGATTCATGGGATCACAAATAGTCGGACATGACTGAGCAACTGAACTGAAGTCAAGGCTATGGTTTTTCCAGTAGTTGTGTATGGATGTAAGAGTTGGACTATAAAGAAAGCTGAGCACCGAAGAACTGATGCTTTTGAACTGTGGTGTTAGAGAAGACTCTTGAGAGTCCCTTGGACTGCAAGGAGATCCAACCAGTCCATCCTAAAGGAGACCAGTCCTGGGTGTTCATTTGAGGGACTAATGTTGAAGCTGAAACTCCAGTACTTTGGCCACCTGATGCGGAGAGCTGACTCATTGGAAAAGACCCTGATGCTGGGAAAGATTGAGGGCAGGAGGAGAAGGGGACAACAGAGGATGAGGCGGTTGGATGGCATCACTGACACAATGGACATGGATTTGGGTGGACTCTGGGAGTTGGTGATGGACAGGGAGGCCTGGGATGCTGCAGTTTATGGGGTCGCAAGGAGTCGGACATGACTGAGTGACTGAACTGAACTGAACTGAATCTTTATACACTTTGTTTCCTTTCCTTATGTTGTTGCATTCTAGTACAGTGCTGAATAGGAGTGCTAATGAGGGACATCCTTGCCTTATTTCTGATTGTAAGGAAAAAGCGACCTTCACCACAAAAGGAAGTCAGAGTATAATGTAAAGAAATCTTAAAGGCAATAAATAGACTGTTAAGCAAGTTATTTTAAAATATAGAGTTAAGTATCAGATAAAACTGTCAAAAATAGTTTGCCACTGTGGAGTGAAATATTGATAATAAGGAGGAGTGATGAATAGGCCTGCTATTTATTACTTTATCTTCTGTACTTTTGACTTGGAAAACATATGTTACTATGAGTATTTTAATAATTTTCTTCAAAACAACATGAGTAATTTTGATGGGGCCTATTTTGAAACCTAACTGGGGACAACTTATGTAAATCAGTTAACAGTTTTTGGCACATAGAAAGAAACCACTGAATGATATTAACATAACTGAAGAGAAAATTCTGATGATTTTAATAGCAATCATACTAGTATTACTTTCACAGAGAACACCAACTGAAACAAAACTGATAAGTTGAGATTCATGGATGGATTTTAAAGGACTGATGGTAGGTAGGTGTACTCTGTATATACAGTAGACAAACTTACAAAAGAATCATTCATTTGATTTGGTTATGAAAGTCTTGCCTTACTGGAGGAGGTGGGTATTATCCTCTGATAGGCAGAAGAGGGAAAAGAAAATGGATCAGATTTTGTTTGTTTTTCCTCTCTGTTTATTGGCCCAAACAAGAGAAATGCAAAGACTCTGTGAAGAGTGAATTGTTTTGACAGTCACTCTGGACACATCTTTTTAGTTCTTTCCAAATAGTATCTAATTAGATGTTATTTCTGTGATACTAAAAAGTCAATTCATGTCCTTCTCCTTTCTTCTTTCCATTTTTCTCATTGGATAGTGAATCAATGTAAAGTCAATATATTACAACCGTAAGATCAGTATAATTAAACACACACCTTTCTCCCATCTAAAAACTGTATCCTTCTAAGAGAAGTGTTTTCTTCTCACAAAAAGTGATATGCACTTTAGACTCTGTGCATCAATCATAAAACATATCATTTTTTTTCCCACTTCAGTGACAAGAATTGAATATGAGGACTTTAGCTTTAAAAAGTAAGGCAGACTAGACCCTGAAAGATCATCCTTCTATTGGACAACTAGGTCCTTGATAAAACTTCAGTACACTTTGAGGTATGCAGTAAATGAAAATTTCTAGACACCTCTCAGATTCTCCATCTTAAACACTACTACCTCCTACCACTTTGAGAGGCGATTAAAAAAAAAAAAAAAAGACTACAGAAACAAAGGCAGGGAGCCCTGAAAAGTAAGGCATCAAAAGGTGATCTTTCTCTGAAGGAAAATTGTACTATCAGACTGTATTTCTTTTTTGTGCTGTATAACATACTACCACAAACTTAATGACTTAGAGCAAAATACATTTATTATCTCACTGTTTCTGTGGATTGAGAGTCTTAGATTAGCTGAGTCCTCTGCAAGGTTGCAACCAAGCTATCAACAAGGTCCAGGTTCTCTAGAGGCTTATTGGAGAGGGTTTGTTTCCAGGTTCACTAATGTTGTTGGAAAAAACTCATTTTCTTGCTGTTATGAGACTCATAAGAGCTTCTTTCTTCAAGGTCAACAAGGAGGGCAAGATTTTAGAACAAGTCAGCTAACATAATGAAGTCTTATAAAATGTAATACAATGGGAGGAATGTCATACAATCACCTTTGCCATATTATGTTGGTTGGAAAAAAGTTACAGATCATGCCCATACTCAAGAAGAGGGAATTATACAAGGACATGTACACCAGGAGGTGGGGATCATGGTGGTCATCTTAAAATCTGTCCAATATAAGACCAATTGATCAGGATTCTGAGGACAATGGAATGGACAAGCGTGAACTTGAAATTTCTTCATTTGGCCAATAGCTCCAGTCAGTTCAATTCAGTTGCTCAGTCATGTCCAACTCTTGGGCTCCAAAATCACTGCAAATGGTTACTGCAGCCATGTAATTAAAATACGCTTGCTCCTTGGGAGAAAAGCTATGACCAACCAACCTTGTCAGCATATTAAAAAGCAGCATGTCAGGCTTCCCTGTCCATCACCAACTCTTGGAGCTTGCTCCAACTCATGTTCATTGAGTCGGTGATGCCATCTCATCCTCTGTCATCCCCTTCTCCTCCTGCCTTCAGTCTTTCCCAGCATCAGGGTCTTTTCCACTGAGTCAGTTCTTCTCATCAGTTGGCCAAAGTATTGGAGTTTCAGCTTCAGCATCAGTCCTTCCAGTGAATATTCAGGACGGATGACATTTATGATTAACTGGTTGGATCTCCTTGCAGTCCAAGGGACTCTCAAGAGTCTTCTCAAACACCACAGTTCAAAGGCATCAATCCTTTGGAGAACAGCTTTCCTTATAGTCCAACTCTCACATTCATACATGACTACTGGAAAAACCATACCTTTGACTAGACAGACCTGTGTCAGTAAAGTAATGTCTCTGCTTGTTAATATGCTGACAAGGTTGGTCATAGCTTTTGTTCCAAGGAGCAAGCATCTTTTAATTTCAGGGCTGCAGTCACCATCTGCAGTGATTTTGGAGCCCAGGAAAATAAAGTCTGTCGCTGTTTCCATTGTTTCCCCATCTATTAGCCATGAAGTGATGGGACTGGAAGCCATGATCTTAGTTTTCTGAAAGTTGAGTTTTAAGCCAGCTTTTGCACTCTCCTCTTTCACTTTCAAGAGGCTCTTTAGTTCCTCTTCACTTTCCACCATAAGGGTGGTGTCTTCTGCATATCTGAGGTTATTGATATTTCTCCCTGCAGTATTGACTTGAGCTTGTGCTTCATCCAGCCCAGCATTTCACATGATGTCCTCTGCATATAAGTTAATAAGCAGGGTGACAATATATAGCCTTGACATACTCCTTTCCCAATTTGGAACCAGTTAATCCAAAGGGCACAAAAAGATCATCAACTGCCCATAACACTATACGGCTTCTTGTAAGGAAACCTGGAAGGAGGCATGCAAGTCTTTTCAGATATTTAACTACATAAGAATCATCATATTCGTCCCAAAGAGCTTATACCAATTTATATTTCAAAGCCATCTCTTGATGGCTCAATTTAGGCTTCCAGAATTCATACATAATATGATCAGTGAAACCTGAGTTTATTGTAACAAATGCAAAGAAATACATAAGGAAGTAAAGTGAATGAGACTCTGCAAAGGCAACAGTTATGCTCCCATAGCATTTAATTATTGAAATTATCAGAAATAGCTTATAAACTATGAACTAAGTATTGAAAAAATAAAAAATGAGATTTTATTTTAAACTAACTTACTAAAAAATAGCAAGCCATATTGTAAAAAATAAATAAATTTTTCATGAAAAATTATCAAAGTCAGAGAATCAGGTAAAGAGTTAAAAAGCAGATTAGGTACCACTAAGAGTACCTAAAAGAGAAAATTAAAATACATTGAAAAATAAAAGAAGACACAAAAACTAATGCATGAAAAGGAAAGAAGATGAGAGATTTTTTTTTTTAATGGCCTGAACAATGGGGAAAGCAGAATGAGATAGTATAAGGTATACTTTACCAGGTCTCAGGATGCAAAGATGGATAGTATAAAAGATAAGTTATATTTGAAGAGATAGTAGCTGTGATTTTTCTCAGATCTGAGGAAAAATACCAGTCTACAAAGGCAAGAGATGAAATTAATCCCAAGTAGAATAATAAATAAAATGAAGTAATAAATATCAATAAATAAAATGAAACACACCTACATCTATTGTAGTAAAACTTCAGATTACCAAGGTGATTTTAAAATTTATATAGAATAGCAAAGGCCTGATAGGAACCAATGCTCAAGATGAAGAGCAAAACAGGACTGTTGCTCTACCATGTATTAAGTCTTGTTATAATGCTATTTCAATTAAGGTGGTGGTGTAGTTTTGTTGGAAAGGAACTGGTGGAACATGCACACACATACACTCACACACAAAGACAGAGAGAGAACCCCAAAATAGAGCCACACATCTATGAAAACACAGGGTATGACAGAAATAGCCTTGCACACCATGAGGAAATGAAGGAATAATTTAATAAGTGATACATTTATCAATTTGGATAAAATTAAATTGCACCTTGACCACACACCATACAGAAAAATATACGCTGGATGGCTATGTCCTTAAATGTAAGAGGTGAAGCATTAAATTTTTGATGAGACTTGTATGAGAACAACTTCTGATTTGTGGTTAGGAAATTATTTAAAATACTGGACATAGGAAATAAGATTGATAAATTTTGCTATATTAAAAATTAAGAAATTCTGTTTATAAAATGGCACCATGAAGAAAGTTCACATCAACCCAATGTTGTGGATAGTATTTATAACTTATGTATTTAGGGTCACAAAGAGTTGGACATGGCTTAGCAGCTGAAAAACAACAACATGTGTAACCAATAATGAAATGGTATCTAAAGGGGAAATTCACAACTCATTAAGAATATATAAGGTAATCCAGGGGAAAATGGCAAAAAACAGTAGTAGCCATATCACAAAAGAGAAAACATGAAGAGACAATACACATATAAAATTATGTGATCTTATGATGACAGCAGTACAAATTAACTCACAGTAAATTATCGTTTTTGTACTGCTTTTTTGGCCACAAAATAAGTCTGCCAAGGATCAGAGGTTGAAATATAAACTTATAAAAGCACATTGGAAATAATTTTGTCCTATCTTAGATGATTGAATATAAAATCCCCACCATCTGGCAATGTTATTCAAGGTATCAGTCTGGGAAAATTCTTGCATTTATGTACCAATAGATTTTTTTTAAGTCATAACATCATCATTCATAATAGAAGTATGAAATAAAAATGACATAAATGTTCATCAACATGAAAATGTACCAATTATAGCATGTTCACTCAATGGAAAATTACACAACAGTATGTCAGTGATGCTTAAAAGTATAATTTTAGGTTAAAAAGTCAGTCATAAGAGAGAACTAGACATAATGATTCCGTTTTTGTAAAGCTCAAAACCAAGCAAAAACAGAATATTATTTAGTAATGTGTGTTACTAATCGCAATGATGATAATAATGAGTAACAATTAAGATTGTCACAGTGTTTATCATATGCAAAGCCTCTTTCTACATGCTACAAATGTATTAGCCAGTATCATTCTTATATGAGATAGATACTGTTATCAATAACTATCCCCGAAATAATAATTTGGAAACTGAGGTAAAAGGGGTTAATGTAGACTAAGAGTCAGCATTCTTAACCATTATTCTATACCATACAGAAGTGATAACTAGGAGATGTACGTAAAGCAGGGAGATGGGATGGGGAGGAGCACACAGATTGATGCAAAAGTATTGGTAACATTTAAGTTTTTGGTCCAATGCTGAGCAATAGGTACACATTTTAATATTTTCTACCCTAACATTCATATATATATATATAATACATATTGTGCTTTCAAATGTGTATAAATGTTTTTGAAAGAATAGAATTTGATGATCATTAGGCTATCACCTGACTATCTGCTTCCAGTATCTTGTTAAATTTAGCCACCTGCTCTGCCCTACAATTCTACTTACCGGTGGGTTTCTTGTTAAAGAAAGTGAAAGCGAAGTCGCTCAGTAGTGTCTGACTCTTTGGGACCCCATGGACTGTAGCCTACCAGGCTCCTCACTCAATGGGATTTTCCAGGCAAGAATACTGGAGTGGGTTGCCATTTCCTTCTCCAGGAGATCTTCCCAACCCAGGAATTGAACCCTGGTCTTCCGCATCATAGGCAGATGCTTTACTGTAAGCTGCCAGGGAAGTCCACCAGTGTGTCTTGTAAGCATCACCAATTGTGTACTTTGCAGTACCAGGCATTGTCCTAAACATTTTATATGCCTTCTTTATCTTATTGTTCACAGCAATCTCATGATGTAGGTATTTTTATCAGTATTGTTCCAATTTTACTGTTAAAAAAAGAAAAAAAATGTATAGAAGAAAGTCAAGTAACTTAATCAAAGTCACACAGCTAGATAGTACCAAAACCAGATTTTTATCCATCCTACCATAAAATCTGTTTTTATGAGCACAGGTTATTCGCATCCACCTAAAGCAGACTAGTAAATTAATTACAAAATAGACTTGTCCAAAGTTACATACATGACTTTTTTGTTAGCTATTACTAAGCCAGTGGTTTCTAAGCATCATTTTATTTACCCTTTGTTCAAGGTAAATTTATATACATTTACAGAAGTCCAGTATATAAAACAGATAAAAACAAAACTTCTCTGGTTGGAGTAGATGAAAACCCACCTATACTGATTTTCAGAGGTTCTGCCAAATCTATTTGTAAAACTTAGAACAGTTTTTGGACGATTAAGTGTTGGTGATGGATTGGTGTGTCCCTTTCTTTTATAGAAATGTATATACATGCCCTTTGCCAAGATATTTAGGCACACCTAGCTTTAATGTCGGAGAAGGCAATGGCAACCCACTCAAGTACTCTTGCTTGGAAAATCCCATGGACGACGGAGGAGCCTGGAAGGCTGCAGTCCATGGGATCGCTGAGGGTCGGACACGACTGAGCAACTTCACTTTCACTTTTCACTTTCATGCATTGGAGAAGGAAATGGCAACCCACTCCAGTGTTCTTGCCTGGAGAATCCCAGGGAGAGGGGAGCCTGGTGGGCTGCCGTCTATGGGGTCGCACAGAGTCAGACACGACTGAAGTGACTTAGCAGCAGCAGCTTTAATGTAGACAGAATATGTTTTCCCTCCTTGTCTGTCACACCCCTTATCTGTTGCTGTTGAACTTGGCCGTGTGACTTGCTTTTGCCAATGGAATAGTAACAAATGTGACATAAGAAAGACTTTAAATGATGCTGTGTACACTGGCTTGGATTCTTGTGTTCCTGCCATTGCAATAAGAAGAGCATGCTCTGAATAACTATTTGTTCTACAATGGAATATGTGGAATAAATCCAACCTGACCTGCAGATGAACTCACTGAGCCTGATTAAGCCCAACCAGGAACAGTCAAAATTCACTTGACCCACAGACATAGAAACAAAAAAAAAATGTTTGCCATGGTAAGCCACTGAGATTTAGGGATTATTTGTTATATAGCATTATTACAGTAAAGCTGCCTAACACAGTAAGTGTATTGTAATTCAGAAAATAGTATTAACAAAAGCATACATGTCTAAAATATAGCAAGTTCTTCAGCATTTAAAATACTTCCATGAGAGTCAGTACCATGCAGTGAAAGAATAGCCTGCAGTGTCTGGCAGATTTGGTTAAAGGCTGAAATTACTGAGTATCTGGACCTCAATTTCCACATCTAACAAAGGGACACATGGGTTTGGTGTGTGTGTGTGTGTGTGTGTGTGTGTGTGTGTGTATAAGTAGTTTAGAGCATGTAGACATTTAACAAATGGTGGTTTATTATTGTATCATCATTATTAAGCAAATAACGGAGACACAAGAACCTCTTCTCAAAAGAGCATCTTGAGAACAGAGATATATTACTCTATTTTATTCCCATTTTTGTTCAAAGCAAAAGAGAGTAACAGGGTCACTGTATCTATGACATACTCAAAATTCAATGTTAGGAAAAAACCCAAACTGTGCCCCAATAACTTGAGAACTTTGTCCTGTTTCTTATTTTCCTGAGAGTAATGCCAGCAGAGCAAAGGGCCTTGTTTATTTACCTGTGATCCCACAGTGCCTACTTGACAATAAACACTTAACTTCCCATTTCCTTATTATTGAAGATTCTGAAGATGCACTAAGTTTCTTGTCAAAAATTTACTTATCTATTATGCACCACTAAATTTGTGTGGTGTCCTACATTTGAACTCATCTTCTACAACACAGAGAATCTGTTGAAAAATGTCTCTTTTTTTCCATGGCCTTCATGACACAATGACTCACTCCCTTGTGGGTGGTAGGTAACTCTGCCCTTGGTCACTGAGTGAATGATTTGGAAAGCTTCGGTGGCTGAATGTATTTGAGTTAAATGATGCAGTAGGAAAGATGGAGGTCATGGAAAGAGCATGGCACTGCAGATTGTCAAATGATGCGTGGCAGCCTTCTGGAATGTGGTGCAGATGGAAAGGCTATGAGTATGTTTCAGGTACTGCAGAAATTAGACCAAGCAGAAATCCACACAGGTTCCCCCTGGACATTGGGATCTGGTGTCAGTGTTCTTAGAAATACAGATGGTGTTACAATAGCCTAATAGCCTTAACTCTGACCATCTGGACCCTAAAGAGACTGCTTGCTTGCATTTCCTAATCAGTGACCACGTTTTACTGCATGGGAAGCAATGAGACATAATGTTCCTGGACTTTTTTTTTTTTTAACTGATAACCTTGGCATTCCTCTTTTCTTTCTGTGAAGTGATCCCTCCATCCCTGTCACTTCTAACCCTCTCTGTTCTGAGCTGATTGGGACACCTGATTCCAAGTAATTTACTCTGTCCCTCATTCATCATATGGGAACAAATTTGTAGATGGGGACTCTGAGCAGCTCCCATCCTCCAAGATAAGGTGATACGCTCATAAATAATTTGGTTCTGTCAACAAGAAGCAGAAGAAACATCGGACATGAGCTTTTACTGTTGTCTTTGTTGCATGACTTAAGAGGAAGGCACTACCTCTCTGAGCTGCGGCAAAGCCAGTGAAAAGCAATCACTCAAGATACGATCCTGTTGGAGTGGCAGGGTAATTCTTGGTGGTATTGATTTGTGTTTTGCTCTCCTGCCTGTTTTAAGAGAGTACCCAGGCCACCGTGTTCATGTTTGTCTCAGGAGAACTTCATGTTACCAGGTTTGATAGCTGAAGCTGCTGGACTTTACTCCTACAACTGAGTTTCTGGAAAAACTACTAGTGAGCAATTTAAAGAGCAGCGGGGAATTTAAAAAAAAAAAAAAGCACAGGTTGAATTCTATTCCCCTAGAAGATATGTTGAAGCCCTACCTCTCAATACTTATGAATGTAATCTAATTTAGAACCTTTTCAGTAATCAAATTAAGGTGAGGTCATACTGGATTAGGATGGGCATTAAACCTAATGATTAATATCCTTAGGAAAAGGCTATGTAAGTAAAGATGCAGAAACACACAGGGAGAACACTGTATGAAAAGGAGGCAAAAATTGTAGTGACACAGCTGCAAGTCAAGGGACACCAAGGACTGCAGCAACCACCAGGAGAAGCTAGGAGAGAATCACAGGACAAATTCTCTGTTTGAGCCTCCAGAAGAAACCAAGTTTGCTGACACCTGGATCACAGGCTTCTAGCCTCTGAATTTGTGAGGGAAAGCATTTTTTTGTTGTTTGAAGCATCCTAAATCATCTGCAGTTTCTAAAATTTATCATTTTCCTTGTACTCAGTTACCAAAAGCTAGTTAAGATTAAGTAGGAACGTCTTAAGTATCTTACTGACATAACACAGTATATTTCAACATGAAGACCTCTATCAGGTTCTTACTATGAAAAATAATGATCAAAAAATGCATTTTATAATTGTTGTACTTGAAAATAGCTCATAACTAATTGTTCCTGTCTCTACATTTTCTTTCTTTTTTTTGCCAGCACAGTTAGTGGGGTGGGAAGGATGTGGCCCTAGAGAAACACCCTTCCTAAGCATCATCCTGCAAGTTCACTTTTTTCTTGGCCTACTTGTACTTTCAGAATGAGATGCAGTTAGATGTTCTATGATGATCTGCATTTTATTTTCTCAGATGGAATCCATGACCTGAGACTAATACAGTCATTCCACTGAGGAAGATAGGACTCTTAACAAGATTAGGAGAATTATGGCTAATCTAATGCTTGGCTAGTAAGGTTGGCAGAAAGTTGGGAAGAAAGATCATTTGCATGTGGTAAGGGATAATGAGGATCAGAAAAGACATGGGGTTCCAAACTTACTGCATAAATGCCAAAACATTACAGGTAGGTAACCCATAGCCAAGAAGAGTCTTATAGAGAAGATGTAGATTGAGGGAGATAAAATTATTATTAAATCCCAGGATTCTATGTAATCTCATTTCTGCATCCTGCAATATTCCTATTATGTGAAGTATCTATGAGTTGGATGGCAGGAACTCATTAAGAAGAACCAACCTGGCTTAATAAATAAGCCGGGAAGACTTTGGAAGATATGTCATTCAGTTACATAAAAGAGTTTTTCATTTCACCTGAAGTTACCTTCTTGAACTTTGCAGGTGCAAATGATAGTAGATTGTACATTGAGCACTCATTATTGACACAGATGGCTTATTTTTAGCAAAGCAGCTCCCGGAATACTTACAGCACCTACACACAGAAAGAAATCTACATCTTAAAAAATACAGCGAGGCTGTCAATTTGAACATGCTGTTGCATAATAAACTCTATCAAGAACTTATTTCAGAAAATAGGGCTATACCCCAAGAACTTTTCCTTGATGCTTTCATGTAGACCATTTTGACAAATCAATTCTCCCCAGAGATGTTTTTATTAATATAAAAGGCATAAAATACTTTAAGCATTTACCTGGTATATTTGTCCAATAATTTATGAGGAATTTAATATTTATAATATTATTTCCCAGGGAAAACGGAGAAGACTGAAATTCTTAGAAATATTTAGGATGTAATACTTTATATCATGACCTCAAGAAATATACAGTCTAATCAGGAAAAATTAAATGGAGAAGGAATTGACTACCCACTCCAGTATTCCTGCCTGGGAAATCCCATGGAAGTGGAGTCTGGCAGGCTACAATCCACGAGGTCACAAAAAAGTCAGACACGACTAAACAACACCACCACAAAGGAGAATCAGTTAAATTTGTTTAAAGTCATATTGGTTTTTCTTATTTGAAGATTTCTTAGATCTTTTTTCTTTACCACGTTCAAACTATGTGCAAATAAATGGTAAATGAAATCCTAAGAAGCAATGTCTTTATATATTTCTTAGCACTGTTTTCAGTAACCAATATGCTGCACCAACCTGATCTTCATAAACAGTGACACCTAGCATATATGAGGTCCTCTAGAGTGCAGTTGTACAACTTAAACAAAAATACCTTTCAAAAATACATATGGAATTGGTCTCTTCCCTTTATATCTGCCTTGGAATATTCTACAAAGACTAAATTCTAAAGATGTTTTTCCCATCCTTCTCTGAAAGGAAAATCCAGCTCATAAAAGAGAACCCAGCTCAATTTGTCATGCTTCTGTTTTCACAAAACACACATTGAGTTTTGTTGTAGAGATTTCTTAAGAGCACCTCTTGACATTTAAAAAAGAAAAAATAAGACATTTTCAGAAATTCTGGTCCTTACACATTCAGACAGAGGTCAGATTCTCCTGGTCCTAATCCTCAATCTTTGGCATCTTAAGGCTTCAGTTAATGTCCATCTCTTTCAAGATTGCTAGGTGAAGTGAAGTCAAGATTTTGCAGTTAGGAATAATAGTTCTCAGTTAATTTTCACTCAATCTGTTATTAAAATAAAATCTAAGCTGCTGTAACAAAACCACCTCAAAATAAAATAGTTAAAATACATAGCTGTTTATTTTTCCATGTTGTAACAGTTCAAGAGGGTAGGCAGATTCTATTCCATAATGTTATTTGGGGACCCAGGCTGGTACAGCAGTTCTTCTGTCTCCAACAAGTGGCCTCCAAGCTTGCCTTATTCATGATTCTTTCTCCCATGAAGATCAATGTGAATCTAGTTCTGTCTATCCAGTGCAAAAGAGGAAAGAGAAATTGTCCAAGGTTACCAATATTTTTTTTAGTGGGGTGTAATTTGTATACATCACTTACATTAACTTTTCACCAAGGAAAATTGATTTATGGATCTGCACAGCTGTTTAGCAGGCTATTAAATAGTCTTTCAGGACAGCCATGAGGGAAGAGATTATTAGGAAACAGCTAAGAGTTTGCACGTTCAGAAGTTCAGAGCAGCAATATTTATAATAGTGAGGAAATGGAAGCAACTTAAGTGTCCATCAACAGGTGAATGTATAAAAAAGAAATTCTCCATAATTTAAATCAACATCTTCTTCCAACAAGAGTGAATAACTTAGCCAGAAATCTATTTTGGGGTCTAGATCACCCATATAAGGTCTAAATGTCTTACTTCTGATGCTTGAATATGTACCACTTTATGATAGAATTAAATATTCTATGAGATGCAATTTTCCATGACCATCCTGTTATCTTCAGACAAGATATTAATTACCTTACCTCTTTGTTGGTGCTAAGTACTATAAAGAAATACACCATAACATAAAATGCTAAAAATACATGGTAGTTCACTGAAGATACTGATTTCTGTTCATTCTCTAAACTTGTTAATTTAAGTTTTGAGGGCAACCTATTGATGCATGTGCTTGATTTCCATAAAGTATGAACAAAGCTAGTGGAGGTGATGAAATTCCAGTTGAGCTATTTCAAATCCTAAAAGATGATGCTGTGAAAGTGCTATATTCAATATGCCAGCAAATTTGGCAAACTCAGCAGTGGCCACAGGACTGGAAAATGTCAGTTTTCATTCCAGTCTCAAAGAAAGGCAATGCCAAAGAATACTCAAACTACCACACAATTGCACTCATCTCACATGCTGGAAAAGTAATGCTCAAAATTCTCCAAGCCAGGCTTCAACAGTATGTGAACTGAGAACTTCCAGATGTTCAAGCTGAGTTTAGAAAAGGCAGAGGAACCAGAGATCAAAATGCCAACATCTATTGGATCATAGAAAAACCAAGCAAGTTCCAGAAAAACATCTACTTCTGCTTTATTGACTACGCCAAAGCCTTTGACCATGTGGATCACAACAAACTGGAAAATTCTGAAAGAGATGGGAATATCAGGCAACCTGACCTGCCTCCTGAGAAATCTGTATGCAGGTCAAAAAGCAGCAGTTAGAACTGGACATGGAATAACAGACTGGTTCCAAATAGGAAAAGGAGTACATCAAGGCTGTATATTGTCACCCTGATTATTTAACTTATATGCAGAATACATCATAAGAAATGCCAGACTGGATGAAGCACAAGCTGGAATTAAGATTGCCGGGAGAAATATCAATAACCTCAGATGTGCAGATGATACCACCCTTATGGCAGAATGCGAACAAGAACTAAAGAGCCTCTTGATGAAACTGAAAGAGAAGAGTGAAAAAGTTGGCTTAAAACTCAACATTCAGAAAGCTAAGATTATGGCATCTGGTCCCATCACTTCATGAAAAATAGATGGGAAACCAATGGAAACAGTGACAGACTTTATCTTTTGTGCTCCAAAATCACTGCAGATGGTGACTGCAGCCATGAAATTAAAAGACACTTGCTCCTTGAAAGAAAAGTATCACCATCCCAGACAGCTTATTAAAAAGCAGAGACACTACTTTACAACAAAGGTCCATCTAATTAAAGCTTTGTTTTTTTTCAGTACTCATGTATGGGTCGGAGAAGGCAGTGGCATCCCACTACAGTAATCTTGCCTGGAAAATCCCATGGATGGAGGGGCCTGGTAGGCTGCAGTCCATGGGGTCTCGAAGAATTGGACAGGACTGAGTGACTTCACTTTCACTTTTCATTGTCATGCATTGGAGAAGGAAATGGCAACCCACTCCAGTGTGCTTGTCTGGAGAATCCCAGGAACGGCGGAGCCTGGTGGGCTGCTGTCTATGGGGTCGCACAGAGTCAGACACAACTGGAGCGACTTAGCAGTAGCAGCATATATGAGAGTTGGACTATAAAGAAAGCTGAGCGCTGAAGAATTGATGCTTTTCAACTCTGGTTTTGGAGAAGACACTTGATAGTCCCTTGGACACCAAGGAAATCTAACCAGTCCATCCTAAAGGAAATCAGTCCTGAACATTCACTGGGAGGACTGATGCTGAAGCTGAAACTCCAATACTTTGGCCACCTGGTGGGAAGAAGTGACTCACTGGAAAACACCCTGATGCTGGGAAATATTGAAGGCAGAAGGAGAAGGGGATGAGAGAGGATGAGATGGCTGGATGGCCATCACCAACTGAACAGACATGAATTGAGTAGGCTCCAGGAGTTAGTGTGCTGCTCCAGGGAAGCCTGGTGTGCTGCAGTCCATGGGGTCACAAAGAGTAAGACACAGCTGAGCGACTGAACTGAACTGAACGGCCTTCTCAGATCTGATCTTAGTCATAATTATGGAAATAAATGCTATTAAACATGACAGACTGTATGCTTTTCTCTGGGTATTGCCTGATAGTTTCAGGAAAGCGAAGCCCACAACTTCTGGTGGTGAGATAGTAGCTTCACTTAAAACATTGGACTAAACTTCATGTGGGAAGAACAGATGATGTCTGATTCTTTTTGGTACCCCAGAATGCTGCATAGCACCTGATAAATCAGAAGTACTCAAAAAGTGTTTTTTAATAACCATGCTAGACTCGGGGTTGGGGCTTCCCTGGTGGCTCAGCAGTAAAGAATTCACCCGCCAATGCAGGAGATGTAGGTTTGATCCTAGGGTTGGAGAGATCCGCTGGAGGAAGAAATGGCAACCCACTCCAATATTATTGCCTGGAGAATCCCATGGACAGAGGAGCCTGGTGGACTACAGTCCATGGGGTCACAAAGAGTTGGACAGGACTGACCAACTAAACAATAACAAGACTCAGGATAGTTGTGGTAGGCAGACTGATGCCCATCCACCTGGCGAAGATATCAATGTCCTAATCCCTGGAGTCCATACATGTGTCAGGTTGCATGCTAGTGTATGGCCTAAAATAGAAACTATTATCCTAGATTATCTGGAAAGTTCCAGTATAATTGCAAAATAGAGATAAAGCAGATAAGAGAGTCAGAATCCCAGAGATAACATGATGAGAAAGATAATGCCTCTGCTGACTGTGAAGAAAGAAGACATCCTGGAGCCAAGGCAGTGGGAAAATCTCTAGAAAGAAGCTAGAGAAGGTAAGAGAACAGATTCTTGCCTAGAAACTCGGGCAAGAAGCACACCTCTGCTAACATCTTCATTTTAGCCCAGTGCAACCCTTGTTGGACTTATGACCTCCAAACTATAAGATGATAAATTTGTGGGGTTTTTTTTGTTTGTTTGTTTTCAGGCATAGTTCAGTTCAGTTCAGTCACTCAGTCATGTCCGACTCTTTGTGACCCCATGAATCACAGCATGCCAGGCCTCCCTGTCGATCACCAACCCCCGGAGTTCACTCAGATTCACATCCATTGAGTCAGTGATGCCATCCAGCCATCTCATCCTCTGTCGTCCCCTTCTCCTCCTGCCCC
>SJYQ01000939.1:425449-459218 GCA_006410935.1 Redunca redunca | reverse complement strand
TGCTGAAGCCTGGCTTGGAGAATTTTGAGCATTACTTTACTAGCATGTGAGATGAGTGCAATTGTGCGGTAGTTTGAGCATTCTTTGGCATTGCCTTTCTTTGGGATTGGAATGAAAACTGACCTTTTCCAGTCCTGTGGCCACTGCTGAGTTTGCCAAATTTGCTGGCATATTGAGTGTAGCACTTTCACGGCATCATCTTTCAGGATTTGAAATAGCTCAACTGGAATTCCATCACCTCCACTAGCTTTGTTTGCAGTGATGCTTTCTAAGGCCCACTTGACTTCACATTCCAGGATGTCTNGGCCCTAGGTGAGTGATCACACCATCGTGATTATCTGGGTAATGAAGATCTTTTTTGTACAGTTCTTCTGTGTATTCTTGCTACCTCTTCTTAATATCTTCTGCTTTTGTTAGGTCCGTACCATTTCTGTCCTTTATTGAGCGAATCTTTCCATGAAATGTTCCCTTGCTATCTATAATTTTCTTGAGGAGATCTCTAGTCTTTCCCATCTGTTGTTTTCCTCTATTTCTTTGCATTGATCGCTATAGAAGGCTTTCTTATCTCTTCTTGCTATTCTTTGGAACTCTGCATTCAAATGCCTATATCTTTCCTTTTCTCCTTTGCTTTTCACTTCTCTTCTTTTCACAGCTATTTGTAAGGCCTCCCCAGACAGCCATTTTGCTTTTTTGCATTTCTTTTCCATGGGGATGGTCTTGATCCCTGTCTCCTGTACAATGTCATGAACCTCCATCCATAGTTCATCAGGCACTCTATCTATCAGATCTAGGCCCTTAAATCTATTTCTCACTTCCACTGTAAAATCATAAGGGATTTGATTTAGGTCATACCTGAATGGTCTAGTGGTTTTCCCTACTTTTTTTCAATTTGAGCCTGAATTTGGCAATAAGGAGTTCATGATCTGAGCCACAGTCAGCTCCTGGTCTTGTTTTTGTGACTGTAGAGAGCTTCTCCATCTTTGGCTGCAAAGAATATAATCAATCTGATTTCGGTGTTGACCATCTGGTGATGTCCATATGTAGAGTCTTCTCTTGTGTTGTTAGAAGAGGGTGTTTGCTATGACCAGTGCATTTTCTTGGCAAAACTCTATTAGTCTTTGCCCTGCTTCATTCCGTATTCCAAGGCCAAATTTGCCTGTTACTCCAGGTGTTTCTTGACTTCCTACTTGTGCGTTCCAGTCCCCTATAATGAAAAGGACATCTTTTGGGGGTGTTAGTTCTAAACGGACTTGTAGGTCTTCAACTTCAGCTTCTTCAGCATTATTGGTTGGGGCATAGACTTGGATTACCATGACATTGAATGGTTTGGAGATGAACAGAGATCATTCTGTCATTTTTGAGATTGCATCCAAGTACTGCATTTCAGACTCTTGTTGACCATGAGGCTTCTCCTTTTCTTCTGACGGATTCCTGCCTGCAGTAGTAGACGCGGGCGGCTGTGACCGGCCGGCACACTAAGCACAGGTGGCTGCGACCAGCCGGCGGCGCACTAAGCGTGGCCGAGAGAAGCTACCCCACGTCTGAGGGCAGAGACGGTGCCCAAGAGGAGCTACCCTGAGTCCGAGGTCAGGGGCAGCAGCCAAGAAGAGCTACCTGGCGCCTGAGGCCAGGGGCGGCCTCCAGGAGGAGCAACTCCACGTCCAAGGAGCAGTGGCTGCCTGGGCACAGGCAGGCCTAGAGGAGCCATCCCACATTGAAGGTCAGGAGGGGCAGTGGTGAGGAGACACCCGTCATCCAAGGTAAGGAGCAGCGGCTGCACTTTGCTGGAGCAGCCATGAAGAGATACCCCATACCCAAGGTAAGAGAAACCCAAGTAAGATGGTAGGTGTTACAAGAGGGCATCAGAGGGCAGACACACTGAAACCATAATCACAGAAAACTAGTCAATCTAATCACACTAGGAACACAGCCTTGTCTAACTCAGTGAAACTAAGCCATGCCTGCGGGGCAACCCAAGACGGCAGGTCATGGTGGAGAGGTCTGACAGAATGTGGTCCACTGGAGAAGGGAATGGCAAACCACTTAAGTATTCTTGCCTTGAGAACCCCATGAACTGTATGAAAAGGCAAAATGATAGGATACTGAAGGAGGAACTCCCCAAGTCAGTAGGTGCCCAATATGCTACTGGAGATCAGTGGAGAAGTAACTCTAGAAAGAACGAAAGGATGGAGCCAAAGCAAAAACAATACCCAGCTGTGGATGTGACTGGTGATAGAAGCAAGGTCCGATGCTGTAAAGAGCAATATTGCATAGGAACCTGGAATGTCAGGTCCATGAATCAAGGCAAATTGGAAGTGGTCAAACAAGAGATGGCAAGAGTGAACGTCGACATTCTAGGAATCAGCTAACTAAAATGGACTGGAATGGGTGAATTTCAGGCATAAGTTTTGTGTTAACTTTTTACAGCAACAGTGTGGCGCTAACACATAACAGAATGTTACAGGGCTATCCTTTGAAGCTATATTGTGTGTGCTAAGTCACTTCAGTGTCCAACTCTTTGCGACCCCATGGACTGTAGCCCGCCAGGCTCCTGTGTCCATGGAATTTTCCAGGCAAGAATACTGGAGTAGGTTGCCATTTCTTCCTCAAGGGCATCTTCCTGACCCAGTGACTGAACCAGCATCTGTTTCGTCTCCTGAATTGGCAGGCAGGTTCTTTACCACTAGCGCCACCTGGGCCCAAATTTAAATGTGGGGTCAGCCATCATCTACTTGTGTGACTTGGAAGCCACCCAACTCTCCAAGTTTCCGTTTTCTCAATTGTCAAATAGGATAATTGCCCTTAACCACACAGGCCTTTTATAAGAATTAAATAAAGCACTTAAAACAGTGTCTGGCACAACCTGTTTTTAAAAACATTTGTTATTTTTATCATTGTTTTGTAATTATCATAATGTTATTTTAGTAAGGCCAGCTATTTCACCCCCACCCACCCACCTCTTCTCCAGCTTCATTCGTGAAGAATTTGAAAAGGCTTACAGAAAACATATATGAGGGATTAAGGCAAAAATTAAGATCTTATGAAGTACGAATTATAGTGTAAGCATCAGGAACTAAAAACCAAAACTCTTGTACTGAATTATCTTCCCTAGTTGTTGTGGTTAGGTTCATCTCTTATAGAGGAACCTGTACATAAATAACTAGAATGGACAAAAAGTGACATGAATCATTTAAGGCTTGAACAGTGTACTTTGACAGCTATCACCTAGGTAGATCATAGCAAAGTTTCAGGAAAGTAGAGGTAATTAGAGTGGGCCTGAGAAAATTATCAGGATTTAAATAAGTGGACAATGGAAAAAAACAAACCGACATAAAGAGTAGATCCTTTCCATAGAACACATCAACAGCATACCTCGACACAGCGCTCAGCAAGCTTACTCTTTTCTAAACAAAACCACCCACGTCACACTCTATCCCACCTCTCACATATCTTCCCAAATGTATGCTTACTCATTCAGACTGACTCTCATCTAAATTCCTTTTCACTCTCCCCAGCTGTATATAAATATTTCCTCAGCTACAAGGCTTCCTGTTGCTCCCTGTTCCTCCTCAGGCATGCTTTCCTTGAAGGGTTGAATACTTGCCTGCTCAAGAAATCAATCACTGTTGCGGTATCCCTTTGTTCAGATAAGTGGACTGCTTCACACCTTGTAGTAAGTCCCTTCAACCATAATTCTCTAACCCTTCAATCATAATTCTTATAAAAGAAGTGGCAGTATCTTCCTGGACTTAGCAGTTGTGATCAAATATACCCCTCTCAAAATTACTGAGAACCTTCTCTTAGAATGTGAAAGAGCAGATTTCTGAATACAGAAATCTTGATCTTTTAAAGTTATAAAAATTACCTATAATAAACTTTGACTGCATGATACCTAGGTTATAGAAAATGTACGTACCTTCCAAAGTATCAGGCTTTCTTGATAGTCGAGTACAAGTCTAGTTTCTGGATAATTTCAGAGTGACTATTCTGAGGTCCAGTAACACATATAATAAGAACATGTGAAACATTTAAATTTACCCCCAAAGTGACCTGGAAACAATAAGTTTTAATGTTTATTTTACTCTTGGCAAGAAAAAGGAAAAACACAAACACACACACACTCACACAGGAGAGTAATTTCAACTAGCCCTCCTTGAAGTGTTAGAATCAATTTATGCATTCAACAAATATTTCTTGAAGTTTTATTTCAAGAGAATTTGAATCATAAAAGTTAGAAATAGAAAATTATTCATTCTTATACAAATGAACTCTCAATCTAGTAGTGAGGTAGAACCACAAAAAATTTACAGCAGACAAGTGCAAGATCACAGCTAGAAACAAACTGTAACAAGTAGGGAAAAGTATGAACCCTGGAGTACGGTGCTCTTGACCCACCTGTTTTACCTTTGAAAAGGGAAACAAACTTTTTTTTTTTTTTCAGAAGTAATAATTGACTATTTTTGTGGGAGGGAATTCTTTGCCCCTTTATATTTTCTCCTCTACCCATGCATGTGTGTGTGCTCATGGGCAATAAAAAAAAAATATCATGCCCAAGCTTCCATCTTTCTTTACCCATGTCTTGGCAGCTTTTAAAGAAAAGAGCTGTTAATCTTATTAATCAAATTCCAGAATATTCACTGGAACCTGCGTTCTAATGGAATAGTTCCTGAGTTATAAAAGGCATGAGACCATACTCATACCCTATTCTTTCTTCCGTTTCGTTTTTCTCACTTCCTGCTCCTATGAGGTCAGCATGGGAACATGACCACTCTCATCCAGACAACTACTCTGATGGTTCAGATATTCTAGAGTCTAGAAATGGAGTCAGAAG
The DNA here is from genome assembly GCA_006410935.1 of Redunca redunca. NCBI lineage: Eukaryota > Metazoa > Chordata > Mammalia > Artiodactyla > Bovidae > Redunca > Redunca redunca. The sequence continues at coordinate 454,387 of SJYQ01000939.1, read as the reverse complement.
CCCCTTTTATTCTAAACTCAAGCTATGTGCTATGTCACAAGTCACCAGAGATGATGGATAGTGGAACAATAGAGGGTAATTTGCCAGAAATCAAAATAATCATATTTCCCCATTTGGCTATAATTCCTTGTTCTCTCACTTTCTAATACAGAACTTCAAGGAGGAGGATGAGTAGGTGTTTGGATTCAGGGACGAAAACCACCCCAAACTCCATTGTCAAAAACAGCTTGAGCTGAGTCTTAAATGAAAAGTAGGATTTTCTAAGCAAGGGGTAGGAGGTGGGGGTGGGAGGTAGCTGGAACAGGAAGCATATGGAGAGCATTTGAGAGCTGAGCAAATGGCAGCAGCCAAACTGTGATACAACTTTGAGACCATGGAGAAGAGCAAAAGATAGCAAGGCTGGATAGGCCTGGGTTCAGGTCAAGAAGATCTGATTCTTATGCTAATATGTTTGAATTTTATTCTGTAGGCTATCAGAAGCAACTGAAGGAATTTAAATTGAAGAAAAAGATAATAAACCAGTCTCTTGAAAAGTATCTTTAATGGCTGTAGGAATAATCAATAGGAGAAAAATGAGAGCAGCTAGGAAATAACTGTGATAATCTAGGTAAAAGAGAGCAGTGATGCTATGGAATGAATGTATTCTCCCAAAATTCATATGTTGGAATTCAGATGTCCAGTATGATGATTTTGGAGATGGGATATTTGGGAGGTATAAAGTCTTAAGGTTAGAGCTTGCATGAATGAAATTAAACCCTGTAAGAGAAGACATGTGAGAAGTGTTCTGTCTGTGTCATGGGAGGATAAAGCAAGAAAGTAACTGTCTGCAAGCCAGGAAGAGAATTCTCAGTAGGAACTTGCTTTTGGACTTCCCAGCCTCCGGAACTCTGAGAAATAAATTTCTGTTATTCAGGCTAACTGTTCATTGGTATTTGTTGTAGCAGCCTGAGAAAATTAAGAAGAGTGGCAAGGGAGGAAAGAATGGAGTTATCTAAGTATCTGATGTGTATTGAGAGTCAATTGATCTGGTAATTTCAAACCCATTCACTTTTTATTCCTCAAAATAACACTGTAAAGAGAGAATCACTATCTCCTTTTGACATAAGGAGAGTCAGGATTAGAACCCATGTCTGCTTCATTTCAATTCACTGTCTTTTCACAAAGACCTATCTTTCTTGCTGGAGGGAATGAAGAAAATAATATGGACAAAAGAAATTAGGAGGTCAAAATAATGGAAAAATGAATGATGCAGTAGAGATAGAATAAAGGAAGAGCCTTTAACTTGTGATTGAGACAATAAAACGAACACTGGTTCTCATGGAAAAACCAAAGGGAGATGCCCAGTATAGTTGGAAATTGACATGGAGACCACCAGAGAGGCCTGTGCTAGAAGATACACATCACACAGAGGAAGGAAAAGCAGAGAGAATGAGAGAAATATGAGTACGGATGAAGTATTTGTCAAGATCCACAGGGGAAACAGACTGGTGATCTTCCTGGGATGCAAATGTGATATCCTTCAAGAAAACAGAAAAATGACTTACAGGGCAGAGCCAGTGTCCTGAAGGGACTGCCAAGGGTCAAGGATACTGAGTCAGCCCCTTTCTGCTCCAGGGAGACTGCTTGCTTACTGCTGGTATCTTGAACTGAAAGAAGAGCTCTAGGCCTCTGAGAAGAGGGCAACTGCCAATTGGTGCTAGAATCCCAGTGGGGGGAATATATAGGATTACTGTATTCATTTCTATTGCTGTGTAACAGAGTACCACAAAATGAGCACTTAAACCAGCATCCATGTATTATTGTGGAGTTCTCTAGGATTAAAGTATCTGCTCAGAAGTATCAGCTCTGTGAGGCCAGAGCTGCTATCTCATCTGAGGCTTCAGGTTGACTTTCAGGTTCATTGACTGCTGTTAGAATTCTGTCTCTTGCAGTCCCAGGATGGAGGTTCCTGTTGCCCTGCTGTCAACTGTGAGACAGTCTCAGCAACTTGGGGCTGCTTTTATTCTTTAACCACATGACCCCCTTCATCTTCAAGACCATCAACAGAGAAATACCACTGTGTTAACTCCTTCTTCAGCTTCTAATCTTTCATGCCGAGTCACACTTTGAAAGGTTCACCTGATTAAGCCAGGTCCAACAATAGTCTCTGTTTCAAGGGCCACCAATTTGGGACCATAATTATTTTTGCAAAATCCTTTCACAGTGGTACCTAGATTAGTGTTTGCTTGAATAACTGGGAGAAAGTGTGTGTACATCAGGGGATGGAAATTTAGAGGCCAGCTTAGAATTCTGCCAACCAAACAGGAAGTATTAAAATAACTGCCAACCACTGTTTCTGTGAGGAACCAAAATTGCTAAGTGAAGAAGCTGTATGGCTGAGAGACCCTGGGAAGAACAAGAGATCAGGAAGTAAACAGCAACAAGAAGCAAACAGGCAGAGGAATCAAAGTGAAATAAGCTAATCCCTTCCCCTCGACACTAGCCACCTAATCTTACGTCGTGTCCCCTACTGGCAGAGCCGAAATGTGCCTTGCAAAGTCCTGACCCCTGCCAAGTGTAGTAGGGTGGGTGTGAAGCTGAGAGACAGTCATGTAATGGTTTAATGACTGTCCCAGATGGTACTACAAGGCACATCAGCACTATTTGCCAGGTTGGAGAGAGGCTGAAAGACAAGGAAGGCAGGGTGTGCACAGCCAGCTGGGTGTGGGGGAGAGTGCGAAAGGAACATCTAAAGAGCTAGAACAAGAACCAAGCTGATGGGGAGAATTACTGTTACCCAGAGATATCAATCAATCAGAGACCAAGGGAACATTTCATGCAAAGATGAGCACAATAAAGGATAGAAATGGTATGGACCTAACAGAAGCATAAGATATTAAGAAGAGGTGGCAAGAATACAAAGATTTAGGCAAAAAAGATCTTCATGACCCATATAACCATGATGGTGTGATCACTCACCTAGAGCCAGACATCCTGGAGTCTGAAGTCAGGTGGGCCTTGGGAAGCATCACTACGAACAAAGCTAGTGGAAGTGATGGAATTCCAGTTGAGCTATTTGAAATCCTAAAAGATGATGCTGTGAAAGTGCTGCACTCAATATGCCAGCAAATTTGGAAAACTCAGCAGTGGCCAAAGGACTGGAAAAGATCGGTTTTCACTACAATCCCAGTGATACGAAAGGCAATGCCAAAGAATATTCAAACTACCACACAATTGCACTCATCTCACACACCAGCAAAGTAATGCTCAAAATTCTCCAAGCCAGGCTTCAACAGTACATGAACCGAGATCTTCCAGATGTTCAACTTAGATTTAGAAAAGGCAGAGGAACCAGAGATCAAATTGCCAACATCCATTGGATCATAGAAAAAGCAAGAGAGTTTCAGAAAAATATCTACTTCTGCTTCATTGACTATGCCAAAGCCTTTGATGAGTGGATCACAGCTAACTGTGGAAAATTCTTCAAGAGATGGGAATGCCAGACCACCTGACCTGCCTCCTGAGAACCTGCATGCAGGTCAAGAAGCAACAGTTAGAACTGGACATGGAACAACAGACTGGTTCCAAACTGGGAAAGGAGTATGTCAAGGCTGTATATTTTGTCACCCTGCAGAGGGTGTCACTTATACGCAGAGGACATCATGCGAAATGCCAGACTGGATGAAGCACAAGGTCAAATCAAGATTGCTGGGAGAAATATCAATAACCTCAGATATCTAGATGATACTACCCTTATGGCAGAAAGTGAAGAGGGACTAAAGAGCCTCTTGATGAAAGTGAAAGAGGAAAGTGAAAATGCTGGCCTAAAACTCAACATTCAGTGCCAGGATCCAGCCCCAGTGGATCCAGGGAATTCGAAGGTGGGGATGGCGTCGGCGTCTCTGGAAAAATACATATTTAATCACAGATATATAGAGAGATTAGAAATTGATAGTGTAGTAGGAAAATTAGTGGAGCAAAAGAGGCTGAATAACTTGGTTTACATGGAATAGCATCCATGCTCCAGATGGGAATTCAGCCAGAAAAATGGGAGCAAGAAAGAAACGACATGGGGGAATCAGTCTTTCCGGAAACTGATCAGATTTCATTTTTGGGTTTGTTTATATACCTTTTTTTTACATATAGGGATGAATACAGAGTCACATGGGGGTCAGCAGTCCTGACCTTTATCAAAATCAGGTGCTTCACATAAATGTATTTAAAAAAAAGGTCTTAGGGACATTACATCATCTCCTGGCCATGAGACCTGCTGACATTTTATGATCCTTTCTTTTTGTAACCAAAAAAACTTATTTTTCCAAGGGTGTTTTTTCTTAAACCAGGCACCACCCTCCAAATAAAGTTACATTCCTATAGGGTGAGAGTGTAGTGAGTTACAATCAAGAAAGGAATTTATTTAACCCAAGGTTAACATGATTAATCTTAAAGGTTAATACTTATTTCTCCTATATGCTTAAAGGTTAATACTTATTTCTCCTATATGCTAGTTATATTCATTATAAGGGCAGGGAACATGGAGATTTAGCAGCAAACATCAACCCAACTAGTGAAAATCCCTTCACCAATGTTCCCCTTAAGATCTATTTAGTCTTAAGATAGAGATAAAGTTACATTTTTACATAGCAAGGACACAGTGATTCATAACAAAGTACAGTGATCTATTACAAAAGAGAAAATTCATTAACTCAAAAAGTCTAGTATTGCTAACCTTCAACTACTATATTTCATTTTCTATATTCCAAATACATTGATTAATATATTCCCAGGTGCCTAAGGATATAGATGCCTGGCGGCAATCATTGACTGACAATGAGAAAAGCCCTATGCTAATTAAGACTTTAAAATACTCCAAAACTCTGTGCTGTTTATGGTTGAGAGGTAGTAAACAATCCTGTGCATAGTGGCAGGAGTATGGATAATCCTGTCACACAAGCTAGCCCTTGAGCAGGGAGGTTTGACCTGAGACACCTTTGTCACACCCAGGGCAGGGAATTAGCAGCAATTATTGACACAACAAATGAAAAACCCTTCACCACTATAATTCCTAACCAACCCACTATACCAATAATTTCCAACTCCCCAAAAGAATTTGCCTTTAGTAAGTCTAAATCATCTCGTGCCTTCCAGGTTGGGAGGCTGTAAACAATCACATGTGGCCGGACGAAACTATACTGGTGAGCTAGGTAACCTTCAGAGGAGTCCGTAAGCTGAAACACTCTTGTCATGCCCAGGAATTTTTTATTGCCTTGAAGCTGCACGTTAACTCCTTCTCCGAGAGAAATGGTTATGGGGGAGAGCCCCCCGTAAAGTCAGAAGTGTAGGTGAGAGCATAAAACAGACTCTGGTTTTGGGGTAGATGCTCGGGAACAGGGGGTTTCCTGAGGCTTGGTCATGCCTTTGCATATGCCAAGCCTCCTTCCTCATGACCTTTGCCATGGGCGGAGTTCCTCACGCTGGCTCCCAGCAATTCAGAAAACTAAGATCATGGCTTCCAGTCCCATCACTTCATGGCTAATAGATGGGGAAACAGTGGAAACAGTGACAGACTTTATTTTCTCAAGCTCCAAAATCACTGCAGATGGTGACTGCAGGCCTGAAATTAAAAGATGCTTGCTCCTTGGAACAAAAGCTATGAACAACCTCATCAGCTTATTAAAAAGCAGAGACATTACTGATGCAAGTCTGTCTAGTCAAAGACATGGTTTTTCCAGTAGTCATGTATGGATGTCAGAGTTGGACCATAAAGAAAGCTGAGCTCTGAAGAATTGATTCTTTTGAACTATCGTATTGGAGAAGACTCTTGAAGGTCCCTTGGACTGCAAGGAAATCCAACCAGTCCATCCTAAAAGAAATCAGTCCTGAATATTCATTGGAAGGACTGATGCTGAAGCTGAAACTCCAATACTTTGGCCACCTGATGTGAAGAACTGACTCACTGGAAAAGACCCTGATGCTGGGAAAGACTGAAGGTGGGAAGAGAAGTAGATGACAGAGGATGAGATGGTTGGATGGCATCACTGACTCGATGGAAATGAGTTTGAGCAAGTTCTGGGAGTTGGTGAGGGACAGGAAAGCCTGGCGTGTTGCAGTCCATGGGGTCACAAAGTGTCGGACATGACTGAGTGACTGAACTGAATTGATACTATTGCCCAGACATCAGGGAACTCTTGTTGATCTAGATGTGTTTTAACTATTCTTTTCTATTGCTGTAATGATCCAAAGTAAGCTTAATTATCATGTTACAATGGAAATAATGTGGAATGTTTCCCTTAGATTTTCAGATGACTTCACGGTAGAAGGATAATGTGTTTGTTTATGTTTCTGTGTAAGAGATTCAAATGAGATGGATGGCCTCTGAATGATCTGTACAAAACTACAAGGGAGTGTAAGAAGTAGTGACAGAGATTAAGAGACACTAGAAGCAGACAGAAATGTTCATTCCCAAATTTATTAGGAGGTAATGAAGCTCGCCTTTTTGGAGGATGACAAATTGCCTTTAATTTTATTTTATATAACAGTTTAAGGCAATAGTTTTTGAATTTCAGACAAATTGTTATTTTCAGAGGTTAATATATTTCCAGAAAGCGATGAAAGCAGAGAGAGAAGTTTTGAGAAGGAAATTGAGAGACATAAGACAATATCTAGGGAAGAGTACCATCATTTAATACTTTTACTTATTCAAATTTTTAAATTATATGGTTAATCAGGAATAAAAGCACAAGACAAACAAACAAAAAAACCCTACTTTTAATTCTAGAAATTAAATTTTAAAATGTACATATGATAGTATCACAGTTTCCTGGAGTTTAATGAATTCCTACTCTCTGGAACGTCTGGACACATGCAAGTAGAAACTCAGAAATTTATGTCCACATAATCCTCTTCTTGATTGAAGAGGAGGTGATTTTTTAAGATAGTAATGTGGTCTCTGATGATGCAGTCTGTCTTGCAAGGAACAAATCCTATAGGGATGAAAACCTACCATTTGATGACTGACTAGAAAGAAAACTTTTAGAAGAAAGGTCAACAGTAAAGTTGGACACAGATTAATCAATAATGTGATTCTTTAGATTTCTTATGAAGATCTTTAGAAATTAAGAAATTAAAAGTTCTTATACTGCTTCTCTAATGTGGCCTTCATCCTTACATTTTAGCCTGCTCCTTTTTCCAATGCTCTTTCTAAACACACCCAGTAAGTTCCCGCCTCAGGGCCTTTGCATCTGCTTTTATAGATGCCTGGAGCTTTCCTTGAGTTCAAAGCTCTATGTAAATGGAGCCTATGTCACTTACAGCACTTATCTGGTAATTCTATGTAAAATAGTCATCCCACTTCTATGCCCGTCTCATCTTTCTTCATTGCTTTTCCTGTTTTTTTTCTTCATATTCAATCCCCAAGCTATAGCATAGCTATTCATCTGTTTTTCTCTTCATTCTGAAGTCAAGGATCTAAGTGGGTAGGAACCTTTCTGTTTAGTTTATTGTTGTATCCCTAGAACCTAAAGCAATGATTGACCTTGAGAAATATTTCACTGAATATTTGTTGAAAATTGTCCACCTAATCATATTATTATTTTGGCCTGTTTCAGTCTTTATTTTCCCAGGATCAAATGTGTTGTCTTGATGAGTGTAACAAGAATAGCTCATGCTTACTAAGGTCTTGCAGTGGAGGAAGCACTGGATGAAGCTCTTTACAAATGCCTCGGTCCCTAGAAGCCTGTGAAGCAGGTACTAGCATCCCCATTTTGTATGTGTGCTCAGTCATGTCCAGTTCTTTGCAACCCTATGAACCAAAGCCTGCCAGGCTCCTCTGTTCATGGGATTTCCCAGGCAAGAACACTGGAGTGGGTTGCCATTCCTTTCACCAGGGGATCTTCCCAACCCAGGGACTGAACCCAGGTCTTCTGTATTGGCAGGCATATTCTTTACCGCTGAGCTCTGGAAAGCCCTCCCCATTGTATTTATAAGGAAACAAAGCCAGAGAGAAATGGATTCACTTGCCCAAGATCACTGCAACTTACACAAAACTAAATCAGGATCTCAGCCCAGTTCTGGCTGACTCTCACCACTTATTTGATGTACTCTTGCAGCTGAATTGAATTCTATAAAAATCATAAACAAATTCAACAACTTGCATGTTTCTTTGAAGCTGTATCCTATCCTACAGTGATATGCTCCCTTTTGCTTCTTCCCTCAGGGCCTTCGGTAGTCGATGTAGCACATTTGTGTGATTTAAAAGGAGCACCCTCTAGGTGGACCAATTCAAAAAAGCTGTCTTCACGGGTCAGCCCAGACCTATGAGCAGAAAATGCTTTTGTGCAAAGAGAAGGGTTCTTGTTTTCTTCAGCCTGGCCCAGTCTCTCTCTAAGAAACATGACTTGGTTAGTGGCACTTTAGATTTCAGCACCCACTTGCCTCTAGATTGATGCTCATTTACCCAGCACAAATGCACAACTTCCCTCGTCTTCTGCATTTTTTCCCCTTGCTTACTCTGCAGTACCTACGTTTACCTTTCTGTTTTTCCCTTGATTTCTCCAAGCATGGTCCATTCTAGGTCCCATGCATTTGCTGTTCCCTTTGTCTAAGAAGTCTCTATCCCCAGATATTCTGATAACTCATCTGGGCTCTATGAAAATAACACTTTTCAAAGAAGTCTGTGACTACCTTATATTAAAATAACACACTTATTATTTTTTGCATGATGCTACCACATTTTTTTCTTCATACCAATATTGACTTGATACTAGGTATTAGGAATACATCTAATTTTTGGCAGGGGAGAAAATAGCATTCCCATATTTTTTGTGTGAGGAGCCGGTTCTACTAGCTCATTTTTCATTGTGAATTGAAGATTTTACCTTATCTATACAGTTGTCTTTGAGGTAATTTTAACTTCAGTTACTGCAAATATATCATTTGTGTTGTAAGTTGGCCTCATTCTTTACTCATTTCCTCTTGATAGTTGAAATAAAGCAAATGATGTCTCTGTCATAAGTGCAATGTATTTGAATCTGAGATATGCATATATTATAGAATCAGTTCAGTTCAGTTCATTTCAGTCACTCAGTTGTGTCCAACTCTTTGCAACCCCATAGGATGCAACACACCAAGCTTCCCTGTCCATCACCAACTCCCAGAGCTTGTTCAAACTCATGTCCATTAAGTCGGTGATGCCATCCAACCATCTCAGCCCCTGTCATCACCTTCTCCTCCCATCTTCAATCTTTCCCAACATCAGGGTCTTTTTCAATGAGTCAGTTCTTCCATCAGGTGGCCAAAGTACTGGAGTTTCAGCTTTAGCATCAGTACTTCCAATGAATATTCAGGAATGACTTCTTTTAGGATTGACTGGTTTGATCTCCTTGACCCTAAACAGTCTTTTCCAATACCACTGTTCAAAAGCATCAGTTCTTCAGTGCTCAGCCCTCTTTATAGTCCAACTCGCACATCCATACACGACTACTGGAAAAACCACAGCTTTGACTCTACAGACCTTTGTTGGCAAAGTAATGTCTCTGCTTTTTAATATGCTGTCTAGGTTGGTCATAGATTTTCTAACAAGGAGCATGTGTCTTTTAATTTCATGGCTGCAGTCACTATCTGCAGTGATTTTGGAGCCCAAGAAAATAAAATCTGTCACTGTTTCCATTGTCTTTCCATCTATTTGCCATGAAGTGATGGGACCAAATGCCATGGCCTTTGTTTTTTGAATGTTGAGCTTTAAGCCAGCTTTTTCACTCTCCTTTTTCACTTTCATCAAGAGGCTCTTTAGTCCCTCTTCACTTTCTGCCATAAGGGTGGTGTCATCTGCATATCTGAGGTTATTGATATTTCTCCCAGTAATCTTGATTTGACCTTGTGCTTCATCCAGCCTAGGGTTTCTCATGATGTACTCTGCATACAAGTTAAATAAGCAGGGTGACAATATACAGCCTTGACATACTCCTTTCTCAATTTGGAACCAGTCTGTTGTTTCATGTCCAGTTCTAACTGTTGCTTCTTGACCTGCATAAAGATTTCTCAGGAGGCAGGTCAGGTGGTCTGGTATTCCCATCTCTTGAAGAATTTTCCACAGTTTGTCATGATCCACACAGTCAAAAACTTTGGCGTAGTCAGTGAAGCAGAAGTAGATGTTTTTCTGAAACTCTCTTGCTTTTTCTATGATCCAGTGGATGTTGGCAATTTGATCTCTAGTTCCTCTGCCTTTTCTAAATCCAACTTGAATATCTGGAAGATCTCGGTTTGCCTACTGTTGGAGCCTGGCTTGGAGAATTTTGAGCATTACTTTGCTAGTGTATGAGATGAATGCAATTGTATGATAGTTTGAACATTCTTTGGCATTGCCTTTCTTTGGGATTGGAATGAAAACTGACCTTTTCCAGTCCTTTGACCACTGCTGAGTTTTCCAAATTTGCTGGCATATTGAGTGCAGCACTTTCACAGCATCGTCTTTTAGGATTTGAAATAGCATTTTCGAATATACTTAGTTAATTTTAATGTCAACTCATAAGCACAAAATTTTAAATAACTCCTCAGTGACTTTTGGATAACCCATTTTAATCTCTGCACACCTTTAAAAATATGAATTTTCAAAGTTTTAATAAGAATAAATGAGAAAACCAATGACTAGAACATAGTAAGTGAACGATGTGAGCCCTGACTTTGTTTCCCAAGACCCCCATACATAAACACACACTCACATACATACATACACTGAGACCATGATGTATACTTCCATTTCATTATCACAGACTATTTTTCAGGAAAGACTGGTTTTTTGCCTCAATGATTACAAGTCTATGGTTAAAGTAAATGAATAAAAGCAGATATGATATAAATTAAGCTCATAGTTTTATTTCTTAGTATTTACCCTAAAGTTATCAGTTCTATAATTCTTAATTGCCAACATCTATTTCTTAATTCTCAATTGCCAACATCTTTGATCCATTGCTTATAGGTTTTCCTATATTTTTGTGAGAACACATAAATAGTTCTTTCAGAATTTCATAAAACCCATTCTTTATTTCTCACACAACACTGGAAGGAATTTAAATTTACTTCAAAATGATTTAAGCAAAAGATAAAAAACATGACGGTTTATTTGCTGCCTAGCACATATCTGTGTCCAGTGTACTCGAAAAGATAAAAACTCACATTTTCATAGTTTTTTCACTATAATAAATGTGACCAGAATAATTTTTTCCTTTTAAATATAATGTAACTTTTTCAATGATTTAAAATCATGAGAAAAATATGCAGAATGAAGATTTGTGAAAATTTCTAGAAAAATATCAAGTATTCTTTAAGAGCTCAAAAATATTTTGCATCTGGTGATGGGCACTTAAATGATATTATTTCTTTTATGTTTCCTGTGATCAAAATCTCTTTGATTAGCCAGTTTTGAACAAATGCCAGTTAGTCAATACTTTGATGATCTTTTAATTATTTAGAACTAAAATGAGTTTATGACCTCTGGTGCATTCAATATAGACTTTGTGATTTTCTATAGTATATGCTATGATGCTAGTGCATTACAGACTACAAACATGAATTTTGAAGAGGTAACTTGGGGAGGGGAAAGATGAATGGGAAAAAAAGCATGGCTTATAGTAAAATATAATTATAGAATTTTCATTTACTCCATAGTTTGAAATTTATTCTTCTAACTTCAACTATCTTTGCACATAAATATCAATACTTCATTCTACTTTATTACCATGAATAGTAAAGCCAAAACTTACAAATTATGTCTTGGAAGACAAAAGTTAAAGCCTATTACAGCAGGTATTTACTGGAGCTGACACAAATAACGGGATGAAAACAGAGGATCTTGGTCTCCACTGCAGATACAAATCAAACCAGGTATTTCTTTTTGTTTCTTGACACAAAGATAAAGTAAAGCTGCTTTCATTTCAGACATCCAGTAAGTGAAATTCTTATTTTAATGTTTTAGAATTATATATGTATTATATAGTATATATTGAATAGATAGCATATGCAGTAGTCCCCCACCCCCCGCCCGCTAATTGGTGGAGGATACATTCCAAGAGACCCGGTGGATGCCTGAAACTGTGGATAGTACTAAACTCTGATTTGCATTCATGTTTCCACTCACAAGTTTAATGTTTTGGTTTTTTTTTTCCATCTTAGCACTTCTTATGCACTGTGGCTGTAACTTCTGCAGTTTGAGGTGCAACCACACAACTAGCACAGATTTCTTTTTCTTTTACACAGGTTCACATACAGAAGATTTGTTCCTAACATAGACCTTTGCAACGCAGCATAGGATATTTTTCTTTCTCTATTAATAGAGAACTTTCATCTCTTCACTTCAAGGGAGCATTTTCTGACTTCTCTTTGGCACATCCAAACTGCCAGCATCACTACTCTTGCACTTTGGTGCCATTATTATGAAAACCTTAACATGAGCACTGAGATACTGTGACAGTTGACGTGATGGGTGACTAAGGTGGAATAAGCTGGACAAAGGGATGATTCATGTCCCAGAAAGGGGAGTATTCTTGTCTGAGCATCCCATGGGCAGATGGGATCCCATGGTGGGCTGTATAATCCATAGGGTCACAAAGAGTTGGACATGACTAAAGCAACTGAGCATGCATGCACGCATGTATATTATATAATTATATATATATATATAAAATTTCTGTAATATAAAACACCCCAAAACAGAGTGGCTTAAATATGATAGATTTTTATTTTTATCTCATATAGTAGTTGCAGATTTGGCAGGGTAGTTTAGTTCCCCGAGGTTTTCAGGGACACAGTCCCTCTATCTTGTGGCTTCTTTATCATCATGGACATTGTCTTTAAATGCAGAGTGGAAGCTGACAGCCTTCAAATTCGTGTTCTACCCTATGGGAGGAAAAAGAGAAGGTCCAGGGGAAAACACCATATCTTTAAGCAGATTAATGGAAACTTGTACACATTAGTTATGCATTCACATACTAAATGGCAATCACAAGCCTCACCTAGATGCAAAGCTGACTGAAAAATGTCTGTAACACAGTGGTCATGTGGCAGTGGATGCCATATCAGCTGTCTCCATTTCCCCCTTTTCTTTTGGTAATACTCGAAAGATTCTATTGCCAGTACTTAACCAATCATAATCATGATAACCAGATATTTTATCATATATGTATATATATTTCAGCTATTGAGGAATAGAAGTGCCCTTACTGCTCAACTCTTGTAGATTTTACTTTCCTAGATGCTTTTACAATGAAACAGCAAATACTTCTTATGAATGTACACACCTATACTTACCTTTTCAGTGAATAGTAACCGAGTGCTAAGTGGATCACCTGGCATCAGATACTGAACTAGACCCTAGGGATAAAGGACTGAATGTTAAGACATAGTCCCAGCTTTCATGAAATTAAGACCAATGGGTGGCATGAGATAATCAAGAAACAGAAAAATCTAGAATAACTAAAACCAACATCTACACGGTTGAGGAGCCCAGCTCTAGGCCAAAATCCTAAATGTGATCTTCTAAGCCCAACTATAGGCAATTTGAAGGACTACCCAGCAGCCTTCATGGCCGACAGTTGCCCTCCCACACCAAGACGTGGTACAAAAGCACTGCACTGCAGTCTCTAGAGGGTGTTGCAATCAAGGAGACAGCCTCCCCTGGTGGCCACGTTCTTCCATGTATCTATGTTATAGCCCAGGAGCCTCCGTTCCAGAGCCTGCTCCGTGAGGGACCATCAGCCACAGCCTTTCTCAGGTGTCTGTTGCAGTCGTCTTATCTGGTGGAGGTGAAAGGAGGAAGCAGGAGGCTTAAGGATACTTTTTTCCACTCTGACACACTAAGTTGGACATAACTAAGCGACTAAAACAGATGTGAAAGAAACATTATAGAGAGTGGCCAAGAAATGGCTCTCTGAGGAGGTGACTTTTCGCTAAGATATGAATAACAGGAAGAAACTGAAACTGAGAAAATGTAGAAGAAAAAATTCCAGGCTGAGGGAAGTAGAAAAGGCCTTTACCAGAACAATCTGGTGTGCTCTGAGCACTGCAGGCAGGGGGTGGGTCTGGAGCCTGCCTGGGAGCATGCAACAGGGGGTGGGGGGTGAGTTGGAGAGTTGAGAGGTTACCAGTTACAGGGCTTTGAAGGTCATTGTTGAGAATTTGGTTTTATTCTAAGTGTATTGGGAAATCATCAGTTTACAAAGGGAATCTATGACATGATATCTATTTTTTACAAAATTACACTGTCTTCTGCAAGTACATGGATTGAATAGAAAAAAAATTGGAAGTAGGGACATGAGTGAAATTAGGAAGAGGGAAAAAGAAGATGTACATTTCAGTCATAAGAAAGCCATGCACAAAGGCAAAAAGCTGATAAAATGCATGGGGACCTAAAGATACAAGTCCTGAATAATGACTAAATTATTGGGTGCAAGTTGGTGGGCAGCTAGTTAGAGAGATTGAGAAATGTGTGTGCATGCATCCAAACCTTCCCCAGACCTTGATAAGAAGTCTAGACAGAGAACAATGATTTCACATCAACATTTAAAAGAAAACTAAAGGTTTTTCTTTCACCTCTTAAACCTCAAATCAAATCTACCTCTTAGAAAGGGATGAATGAAATAAGAATGTACATGATGCTTGGGGCTGGTGCACTGGGATGACCCAGAGGGATGATATGCGGAGGGAGGTGGGGGGGTGGTTCAGAATGGGAACACGTGTACACCCGTGGCGGATTCATGTTGATGTATACCAAAACCAATACATTATTGTCAAGTAATTAGCCTCCAGTTGTTCTTGCCTGGAGAACCCCAGGGACGGGGGAGCCTGGTGGGCTGCCGCCTATGGGGTCGCACAGAGTCAGACACGACTGAAGCGACTTAGCACTTAGCATAGCCTCCAATTAAAAAAAACTGAATTTAAATTTAAAAAATAAATAAAGAAAGAATGTACAGGCAAAGATAGGTCATACTAATTCTGCAGCCATCCTCCAGGCAACTTCTTATGAATAGGACATTACTGTCCCTTGCCCAGAATACCTGAAGTACTCATGACCATAGACTGGCAAGTTTGTTCCACTGAGGGAACCACTTAATCTTGACTTAGCTGGCAGGATATTCAGTTCAGTTCAGTCGCTCAGTCATGTCTGACTTTTTGTGACCCCATGGACTGCAGCACGCCAGACCTCCCTGTCCAGCACCAACTCTCAGAGTTTACTCAAACTCACGTCCATTGAGCCAGTGATGCGATCCAACCATCTCATCCTCTGTCATCTCCTTCTCTTCCCACCTTCAATCTTTCCCAGCAACAGGGTCTTTTCAAATGAGTCAGTTCTTTGCATCAGGTGGCCAAAGTACTGGAGTTTCAGCTTCAGCATCAGTCCTTCCAATAAATATTCAGGACTGAATTCCTTTAGGATGGACTGGCTGGATCTCCTTGCTGTCCAAGGGATTCTTAAGTCCTCTCCAGCACCACAGTTCAAAAGCATCAATTCTTCAGCCCTCAGCTTTTTTTATAGTCGAACTCTCACATCCATACACGGCTACAGGAAAAACCATAGCCTTGACTAGACAGGCCTTTGCTGACAAAGTAATGTCTCTGCTTTTCAATATGCTGTCTAAGTTGGTCATAGCTTTTCTTCCAAGGAGCAAGCATCTTTTTTTTTTTTTAATTTTTATTTTAACTTTAGTTTACTTTACAATACTGTATTGGTTTTGCCAAACATTGACATGAATTCACCACAAGTGTACACGCATTCCCAAACATGAATCCCCTCCCACCTTCCACCCCATAACATCTCTCTGAGTCCTCCCCATGCACCAGCCCCAAGCATCCTGCATCCTGCATCGGACATAGACTGGCGATTTATTTCTTACATGATAGTATACATGTTTCATAGCCATTCTCCCATCTCATCCCACCCTCTCCCTCTCCCCCAGAGTCCAAAAGTCCACTCTACACATCTGAGTCTCTTTTGTTGTCTCGCATACAGGGTCATCATCACCATCTTACTAAATTCCATATATATGCGTTAGTATACTGTATTGGTGTTTTTCTTTCTGGCTTACTTCATTCTGTATAATTTCATGGCTGCAGTCACCATCTGCAGTGATTTTGGAGCCCCCCAAAATAAAATCCTTCACTGTTTCCACTGTTTCCCCATCTATTTGCCATGAAGTGATGGGACCAGATGCCATGACCTTCCTTTTCTGAATGTTGAGCTTTAAGCCAGCTTTTCCACTCTCCTCTTTCACTTTCATCAAGAGGCTCTTTAGTTCTTCGTTTTCTGCCATAAGGGTGGTATCATCTGCATATCTGAGGTTACTGATATTTGTCCCGGCAATCTTGATTTGACCTTGTGTTTCATCCAGTCCAGCATTTCTCATGATGTACTCTGCATATAAGTTAAATAAGCAGGGTGACAATATACAGCCTTGACGTACTCTTTTCCTATTTGGAACCGGTTTATTGTTCCATGTCCAGTTCTAACTGTTGCTTCTTAACCTGCATACAGATTTCCCAGGAGGCAAGTCAGGTGGTCTGGTATTCCCATCTCTTGAAGAATTTTCCACAATTTGTTGTGATCTTCCCTGGTGGGTCAGACGGTAAAGTGGGGACCCGGGTTCAGTTGCTGGGTTGGGAAGGTCCCCTGGAGAAGGAAATGGCAATCCACTCCAGCACTCTTGCCTGGAAAATCCCACGGACGGAGGAGCCTGATAGGCTACAGTCCATGGGGTCGCAAAGAGTTGGACACGACTGAGCGACTTCACTTTCACTTTCTTTCAAAAGGCCCAGTGCATGCGCTACTGCACTCAGTTTCCCCAGCCCTGCAGCAGGCCACCACCGATCTACTCCTCAGCCAGGGACTCTTGGACACTCACAGACAAGTCTGGATCAGTCTCTGTGGGGTCACTGCTCCTTTGTCCTGGGTCCTTGTATGCACAAAGTTCTGTTCGTGCCCTCCTAGAGTCTGTTTCCCCAGTCCTTTGTAAGTTCTGGCAGCTCTATAGTGGATTAATGGCAACCTCCTCCAAGAGGGCTTATGCCATACCCAGGTCTGTTGCAACAGAGCCCCTGCCCCTGCAGCAGTCCACTGCTGTCTCATACCTCCTCAGGAGACACCCAAACATAGTTCTGTCTCAGTCTCTGTGGGGTCTCTGGGTCGTGGTCCACACAAGGTATGTTTGAGCCCCTTGAGCATCCCTGGTGGGTATGGGGTTTGATTCTAAACACAGTTTCACCCTTCCTACCATCTTGCTGGGGCTTCCCCTTTGCCCTTGGACATGGGATATCTCCTCAGAGTCATTCCAGCAGGATATTAGAGGTTGGTATACCATGTACCAAGGGAACATTTCATGCAAAAATGGGCTTGATAAGAGACAGAAATGGTGTGGACCTAACAGAAGCAGAAGCTATCAAGAAGAGGTGGCAAGAATACACAGAAGAACTGTACAAAAAAGATCTTCATGACCCAGATAATCACGATGGTGTGATCACTCACCTAGAACCAGACATCCTGGAATGTGAAGTCAAGTGGGCCTTAGAAAGCATCACTACGAACAAAGCTAGTGAAGGTGATGGAATTCCAGTGGAGCTATTTCAAATCCTGAAAGATGATGCTGTGAAAGTGCTGTACTCAATATGCCAGCAAGTTTGGAAAACTCAGCAGTGGCCACAGGACTGGAAAAGGTCAGTTTTCATCCCAATCCCAAAGAAAGGCAATGCCAAAGAATGCTCAAACTACCACACAATTGCACTTGTCTCACACACTAGTAAAGTAATGCTCAAAATTCTCCAAGCCAGGCTTCAGCAATACGTGAACCGTGAACTCCCAGATGTTCAAGCTGGTTTTAGAAAAGGCAGAGGAACCAGAGACCAAATTGCCAACATCCACTGGATCATCAAAAAAGCAAGAGAGTTCGAGAAAAACATCAATTTCTGCTTTATTGACTATGCCAAAGCCTTTGATAGTGTGGATCACAATAAACTGTCGAAAATTCTGAAAAAGATGGGAATGCCAGACCACCTGACCAGCCTCTTAAAGAAACTATATGCAGGTCAGGAAGCAACAGTTAGAACTGGACATGGAACAACAGACTGGTTCCAAATAGGAAAAGGAGTGTGTCAAAGCTGTATATTGTCACCCTGCTTATTTAACTTATATGCAGAATACATGATGAGAAACTCTGGGCTGGAAGAAGCACAAGCTGGAATCAAGTTTGCCAGGAGAAATATCAATAACCTCAGATATGCAGATGACACCACCCTTATGGCAGAAAGTGAAGAGCAACTAAAAAGCCTCTTAATGAAAGTGAAAGTGAAGAGTGAAAAAGGTGGCTTAAAGCTCAACATTCAGAAACAAAGATCATGGCATCCAGTCCCATCACTTCATGGCAAATAGATGGGGAAACAGTGGAAACAGTGTCAGACTTTATTTGGGGGGGCTCCAAAATCACTGCAGATGGTGACTGCAGCCATGAAATTAAAAGATGCTTACTCCTTGGAAGGAAAGTTATGAGCAACCTAGATAGCATATTCAAAAGCAGAGACATTACTTTGCCAACAAAGGTCCATCTAGTCAAGGCTATGGTTTTTCCAGTGGTATGTATGGATGTGAGAGTTGGACTGTGAAGAAAGCTGAGCGCCAAAGAATTGATGCTTTTAAACTGTGGTGTTGGAGATGACTCTTGAGAGTCCCTTAGACTGCAAGGAGATCCAACCAGTCCATTCTGAAGGAGATCAGCCCTGGGATTTCTTTGGAGGGAATGATACTGAAGCTGAAACTCCAGTACTTTGGCCACCTGATGCGAAGAGTTGACTCACTGGAAAAGACTTCAATGCTGGGAGGGATTGGGGGCAGGAGGAGAAGGGGACGACAAAGGGTGAGATGGCTGGATGGCACCACTGACTCGATGGATGTGAGTCTGATTGAACTCCGGGAATTGGTGATGGACAGGGAGGCCTGGCGTGCTGCAATTCATGGGGTTGCAAAGAATCAGACAAGACTGAGCGACTGAACTGAACTGAACTGATACCATGTACCTGACTGGCCTTAAACTGAGTCTGGCATTCCTGAGTCAAACTTTGCCTCCTTCTGCCTGTGGAATTTCAAATTCATTTCTAATTCCTGCTTTGTTTGTGTAGGCCCTAAAGTAAGATCTCTGTCTTGATTTTCCAATTACATTTCCTTTGCCTACTGAGACAGAAGTGTTGTATAGTCCAGGAAGCAAGGAAAGAGTCTGGCTGCTGACCTTCCTTTCAAAGGGCTATAGATTCTGCAGATGAATATCCCTGTTTTTGTCAAAAGACCTTCTTCAAAAACCACTGTGAAATAACAATGCTATCCCTTGTTGTCCATATCTACTCAACACTTGGATACTCTGGTGACTTTGTACTCTTCAACCAATAATCAATCTCTATGCAGCCCTAGATCCCTATAAGCATGCCCATCATTCCCTCTCCCAGTGACCTAGCATTTTATTTATTTTTTACTTTTTTTTCCCATGGAAAAGCACTTTATTTTAAATAAAGCAGTGTGTACATGTCAATCCAAAACTCCCACTATATCTCCCACCTTTACCTTCTGGTAACCATAAATTCATTCTCTAAGTCTATGAGCCTGTTTCTGTTTTGTAAGTAAGTTCATTGATATCATTTTTGTTTGATTTTGCATATAAATTATATCATATGATATCTGTCTTTGTTTGATTTACTGCACTTACCATCCATCTATGGAGAGCCCATCTATGTTGTCACAGATGGCATTACTTCATTCCTTTTAATGGAGTACTATTATTTTGTATATATGTACCACATCTTCTCTTAGCATTTTAAACAGGCATACTTCTCAATCCATTTTATTAACCTGGTAGCTTTGGGGAATATAGTTCTAAAGTAGTCCAATCTCTTTCCCTTTAACCAAGAACCCATTATGTATCCTGGACATTTTATGACTCTCAGTTACCACAGACTTTGCTATTGCTGACGAGTTTATGTTTACACACTCTAAAGTAATCAGCATTTCCATCTAACCATAGGAAAATGTCAAACAAATCCCAGTTAAGAGATATTTTTCAAACTACCAAAATCAGTACTCCTCAATTCTGTCAAGGAGAAGGCAATGGCACCCCACTCCAGGACTCTTGCCTGGAAAATCCCACGGATTGAGGAGCCTGGTAGGCTGCAGTCCATGAGGTCGCTAAGAGTTGGACACAACTGAGAGACTTCACTTTCACTTTTCACTTTCATGCATTGGAGAAGGAAATGGCAACCCACTCCAGTGTTCTTGTCTGGAGAATCCCAGGGATGGCGGAGCCTGGTGGGCTGCCGTCTATGCGGTCGCACAGAGTCGGACACAACTGAAGCGACTTAGCAGCAGCAGCAGCAGCAGCAATACTGTCAAAATCATTAAAAATAAGGGGAAAAAATCTCAAAAACTGGTTATAACCAAGAGAATCCTAAAGAGGACAGGATGTGTTGTGGTACCCCAGATGGAATTCTAAAACAAAAAAAAGGACTTTAGGGAAAAACTGAGGAAATGTGAATAAAGAATGGCCTTTAGTTAAATAATAATTATCCATATTGGTCCATTCTGACAAATGAACTGAACTTATATAAAATGTTTATTAGAGGAAAACTAGATGTAGGGTATGTGAAAATTCTCTGTACTAGCTTCATAATAATTCTGTGATCTGAAACTGTTTTGAATTAAAATTTATTTTAAAATAAGCAATGTTAAGAGTACAATGGCTATATGTTTTGCTTTATTCTAGAAAGTATGCTCCTTGCCATAACTTTTTAAACTTCTTTTATTATTTCTTCGGTTAAATTCAATTCCCTTGTTTCTTTTAAAGATACGTAAAAATCTCCCCCTTTTTCCTGAGCACATTGATAAGGTTATTTAAGGTCAGGTTGTCTATAAATATTAGGACTGGCTTCATTTCAGNTTTCAGGTTGAGAGGAGAAGCTTCATTTGGAGTTGAAAGAACACTTAAAATCATTTTTAATTATTTATTCCTGCAGTTTCTGATTCTTTCTTTTGTATATTGATTTACATGAGCATAAGTGAACTTCTTGAATGCTTTATAAAGGTTTTATTATGCTTCCTTTCTCTGTCTTCAAAATGCATCTTCTCAATTGACCCATTTTCCATCATCTAAGCACCTGTAGAGAGAAGATAATATTCTCACCTTTGGCATTGATGATAATGGAGCATATGGCAGACTTAGGAAAAAAGGAAGCTCTACCACTTAGTAGCTTTCAACCTTGAACAAGCTCTGCTACTTAACTTCCTCCACTGCTAAAGCAGAAATAACACTAGTAATGAGCTCATATATATGGTAAGGATTAAATGAGATAGTGTATTTAAAATGTTTAGAACCTATCACATGAATTCTCAATAAATGGTAACTATTGTTTTTAGGGCTGTGGTTTCCTATGAGCCCATATGTGACAGAGAAGTCAAGTCACCCATCGTGAAGCAGTAAAACATAAAAGTCCAGATCCTCCTAAGACTGGCAGAACAAAATGAGAAAACACAGTAAAGGCTCTATATACATAAATATGGGAATTATGAGCAAAGTCAAGGAAGCAGATGGAAGGATAGAGCAGCCTGGCTCTTCCTACAGCTTTATAATGTCCCTGCAATGCGTGATGACTATTA
The DNA here is from genome assembly GCA_006410935.1 of Redunca redunca. Taxonomy (NCBI): domain Eukaryota; kingdom Metazoa; phylum Chordata; class Mammalia; order Artiodactyla; family Bovidae; genus Redunca; species Redunca redunca. The sequence continues at coordinate 432,738 of SJYQ01000939.1, read as the reverse complement.
CCAGGTTAGGTTACCTCTTATAAATAGGTCTCCAAAGTGGTGGTTTTAATTTAAGAGAATTTCACTATTGTTGAGAACTACTCTGGCCTCCTGGGGAGACAAAAAGAAGAAGAAAAGGAAATGCCATTACCTTTTGTTGTTCTTTCGTCACTAAGTCCTGTCCAACTCTTTTGCAACCTCATGGATTATAGCCCTCCAGGCGCCTCTATCTATGGGATCTCCCAGGCAACAATACTGGAGTGGGGTGCCATTTCATTCTCCGGGGTATCTTCCCAACCCAGAGATCAAATGCACATCTCCTGCACTGACATACACACACACACACACACACACACATTCTTTTTCACACTCTTTTTTCCATTATGGTTTATCACTGGATATTGAGTATAGTTCCCTGTGCTATACACTAGGACCTACTAGTATTTATCTCCTCTATTAAAATATGTAACAGCTTACATCTGCTAATCCTACTCTATTCTTCCCCCATCCTCCCTGATCTCTCCCCTTTATCGTAACTGGAGTTATCTCTGGAGACCACTCACAAAAATTAGTAAATAAGTATTTGTTGAATAAATTTATCCTTACAAGGCAACCAGTAACTGTCTTTTTATTAACACTGTGTGTATGACAGGCATTCTATATGTCTCATCTTTTTTATTATTTGCTTCAATCCAATTAGATAAATTTGCATCACCTTCCTTTTAGAAAGATAAAACAAGAGATCCTATAGCATGTCCAAAGTAACTCAGCTAGAAAAAATGATTGGATGCCAGGTCTCTCCAAGTCCAGATCAATATTGAAATTAATATTCCTTGTGCAGGCACTAGAGGCACAGTAGTGCATAAGATACAGCCCCTTCCCTCAAGGAGCTGAGAGTCCAGTGAGGAATACAGATGGAATAGGTGAAGTGCAGGTGCTGTGGGATCACACAGGCAGAGGCTCTAACCCAGAGACAGAAGTTTAGCATTCATGGCTCACATCAAAGCACATTTTCCCACTTGGTTCAGATATGTGTGGTCCTTAACAGCAAAGACTGTATCAGACTGTATCTTATCCTTGAGTTATGCTGCAGAAGAGAGAGAGTGGTTTAGCATACCTACTTTAGAGCACAGTAGGCTGAAGCTGAGCAGGTTTGGTGGCACTTAGGATAGTGTCTGTCACATAAATAGATTTGACTCCTCCCTCTTCACAGGGCTTCCCTGGTGGCCTGGATGGCAAGGAATCCTCCTGCAATACGGGAGACCTGGGTGGACTCCCTGGGTTGGGAAGATCCCCTGGAGGAGGGAATGGCTATCCACTCCAGTATTCTGGTCTGGAGAACTCCATGGACAGAGGAACCTGGCAGGCTACAGTCCATAGGGTCACAAAGAGTTGGACACGACTGAGTGACTTTCACTTCTCTTCGCAGTGATCACTATGCCTAACTACTGTAGGCCCTCAATCAATGGTGTTAAGTCACTGGAGTGCTTGTGGAAACTCTGACTTTATTTTAGACAGCCCTGTAAATAAACTAAACTCAGACTCAATGGGGAAAAAAGCCAATTTGGCATAAAAAGAATAAATAAGTAAACCAGTAAATAAATAAGTACTCTCTTCTGCCAGAGCAGCAAGTAAGTATCAAAATTTAGACAAGTGCCAGAAGCATATGCATGGCAGAGTTTTATCAAGAAGTCAGCCAGTCTTCTTTGACTTTCTGTATCTGTACTTCTGTCCCTTCTGCTCCTTCACAACCATCTAACCTTCTCCTCAGTTTTTGGAATTATCCAGAAAATTCCCTGTCCCTTGGGTAAGGATAGTGTGGGGTGGTAATTGTTGTTCTCCACTGAGTCAAATCATAGCCTTGAATACAAGCAAAAAGTTACAGACGTGCTGGCCCATGATTTAGGCTTCAAGCTGGTTTTAGAAAAGGCAGAGGAACCAGAGATCAAATTGCCAACATCTGCTGGATCATCGAAAAAGTAAGAGAGTTCCAGAAAAACATCTAGTTCTGCTTTATTGACTATGCCAAAGCCTTTGACTGTGTGGATCACAATAAACTGTGGAAAATTCTGAAACAGATGGAAATACCAGACCAGTTGACCTGCTTCTTTAGAAACCTATATGCAGGTCAGGAAGCAACAGTTAGAACTGGACATGGAACAACAGACTGGTTCCAAATAGGAAAAGGAGTATATCAAGCTGTATATTGTCACCCTGCTTATTTAACTTATTTGCAGAGTACATCATGAGAAACTCTGGGCTGGAAGAAGCACAAGCTGGAATCAATATTGCCGGAAGAAATATCAGGAACCTCAGATATGCAGATGACACCACCCTTATGGCAGAAAGTGAAGAGGAACTGAAAAGTCTCTTGATGAAAGTGAAAGAAGAGAGTGAAAAAGTTGGCTTAAAGCTCAACATTCAAAAAACTAATATCATAGCATGTGGTCCCATCACTTCATGGGAAATAGATGGGGAAACAGTGGAAACAGTGTCAGACTTTATTTTTGGGGGCTCCAAAATCACTGCAGATTGTGACTGCAGCCATGAAATTAAAAGACGCTTACTCCTTGGAAGGAAAGTTATGACCAACCTAGATAGCATATTGAAAAGCAGAGACATTACTTTGCCAACAAAGGTCTGTCTTGTCGAGGCTATGGTTTTTCCAGTGGTCATGTATGGATGTGAGAGTTGGACTGTGAAGAAAGCTGAGCACCAAAGAATTGATGCTTTTGAACTGTGGTGTTGGAGAAGACTCTTGAGAGTCCCTTGGACTGCAAGAAGATCCAACCAGTCCATCCTAAAGGAGATCAGCCCTGGGTGTTCATTGGAAGGACTGATGCTGAAGCTGAAATTCCAATATTTTGGCCACCTCATGCAAAGAGTTGACTCATTGGAAAAGACTCTGATGCTGGGAGGGATTGGGGGTAGGAGGAAAGGGACGACAGAGGATGAGATGGTTGGATGGCATCACCAACTTAATGGACATGAGTTTAAGTGAACTCCAGGAGTTGGTGATGGACAGGGAGGCCTGGCATGCTGTGATTCATGGGGTTGCAAAGAGTCAGACATAACTGAGCAACTGAACTGAACTGAACTGAATTGTCTCTTAACTTCTCAGAGGAACAGGTCCTTTTATTCTGACTAATTTTAGTCTCCTAATATTCACTACAATAAAAAAGATCAAGAGACGTAAAACAGAACATGGGATATATAATTGAGATAAGATCTATCTGGATTTTATACTTTCATTAGAATAGCAAGTGTCAGAAAACTCAAAAAAAATTGCTTGCAAGATTAACCCTAAAGCTTGTTATTTTAATACCTTCCCAGTGAAGAAATGAGAAAGCGTGTTAACACTGTCACTATGATAACAATCTAAAATTTTCAAATAAACCTAAAGATAATAATCATAGTAGAAATGAGGGAATTCCCTGATGTTCTAGTGGTTAGGACTGGGTTCATTTCCTGGTCGGGGAACTAAGATCTTACAGGCTATGTGGTGCTGCCAAAAAAAAAAAATATTTTTAAGGAAAAAAATGTGCTTTCCTTTCTAGAATGACCCAAACTCTAATTTCATGTCTGAGACTCATAAAACCAATGATAATGGATTCATTTAGCACGATTATATGGTGCAGTTCAATTCTTCAAATGGAATCTTGTTCTATTGTAATTTTGTTCCAGAGCACTATATCATTAAAGTGAAATATTAATGATATTTTTATTACAATTGTCAAGAAAATTATGGACAGGATTCCAAAAACATAAAAGCTTATAATTGTTTTAGAAACTTACATTTTAAAAAATATCTATTCGAAGACATTCAGCTTCTTAAGAAAATAATTATAATGACTCTCATTTATCATGGGTATTTATTATTCCAAAATTACATAAATGCTAGGCTGAACCAAAGAGCAGCAGTGGAGTAATTTATATGAAAGATTAATTAGAATAGAGTATTTCCCTTTAGAACAATTCTAAAGGAACTCAGTGTGTTGGTATTCATTTTAATTAGAATTTTTATTTCTTTTAAAAAAGTAATACCTTTTTCACAACTGTATCTGCCTTGAGAAAAAGATACTTTCAAATTACAGTTCTTTGGGGAATATTAAAGCAGTGTTTTTGACTTCCAAAATGACTATTTGCAAACTAAACCACGAAAATGTGTCTTGTTTTAAATTCCCATGGACAAAATTAGTTTGAGTCCTGAACCACTGTTTCCTGTGGAAAATACTAGCCCACTACTGGGAATAAGTTTTCCCCTAAAAACTTGCTGATATTATAGAGCAATTTTGACATTACTGCTAGTAGCAAAGAGTTTTGGTTGTTCTTTATTAACTTTTATGTCAGTATAAAGTTCAATAAACTCTTATCAATTTAGATTTTGAATAAAATATTTTTAAGAACACATTTCTATAAAAATAGATTAGGAAATAAAAATAGATTAAGGAAAGTTTGAAACAGATATTTCTTTTCTATCTTTATATTTCTCTCTGAAAAAAGAAATAACAGGTTAATGTAGTCTGGAAACTTAATAGGTAGGTGTTAATCAATGAAAAAGCATCTCTCCAGGAGAAAGAGTTGATGTAGAACCTCAAAGAAAAACATATACTTATCAATGAAGTCAAACTTTGTTAATTTAGATATCCTTGACTTATCCAGATTTCTTTCATCTGATAGTACAAAGTTCATAATATACTTGGAATTGGTAAGGGAAAAAAATTGAGTATCTTGGATGTCATCAAATTCTTTTATTTAATTCCACATATTGCATTCAAAGGAGGATCATCTTAGGGCTTTAATTATAGTGTTCTTTATTTTCAAACTCAGTTTAACTCATCTTGATTTTCATGTTATCCAAGCTATGGATATCCAGAGGATAATGAGTGTTGTCCAGGGTGGTAAAAAAGAGAGAGATTATAAAAATAAATCCTAAACTAAAAAAATAATGCAATGGATGATCCAATTATTGTAAACAATGTGTGTTCATGAAAATGTCAACTTTGGGTTGAATTGTGTAATGTGATACCAGAAAATTGTCAAAAAAAAAAAAAAAACACATTCAATAAATCCATTGATTAACATGACATGATATCCTGAGATGGCTAAGTTGCCCTAATATTTGACCCTCCTAAAGGTAACACTTCAAACCCAGGACAAGATATTTCATAAAAAATAGCCTGGAAGCACTGAAGAAGGTTATAAAACAAGCATATTCTAGAGGAAATTTGAACTTGGAAGAATGGATCACAGGAAGTGAGCTGCCTATTGTTATGATATTTATTTTTTAAATTCCATTGGGAAGCATGCAGTCTTTCTGGTCTGAAGTTTTACACTACAGAGTTTGAGGCAAAAAAAAGATCTTGGGAAATGAGATAATCCCAGGAAAAAGGGCTCTAATGGGTGGAGTTTCAAATTTTGTAATTATCTGACTGACCAATGAGCCGTGCATGCACAAGATAGCTTCAAAGCAGTCCAAAACTTTCTTTAAAAATGAACTGAGGGAGGAGAGGGTGAGATGTTTGGAAAGAGTAACATGGAAACTTACATTCAGTCAGTTCAGTTCAGTTCAGTCGCTCAGTCGTGTCCGACTCTTTGCGACCCCATGAATCTCAGCATGCCAGGCCTCCCTGTCCATCACCAACTCCCAGAGTTCACCCAGACTCACATGCATTGAGTCAGTGATGCCATCCAACCACCTCATCCTCTGTTGTCCCCTTCTCCTCCTGCCCCCAATCCCTCCTAGCATCAGAGACTTTTCCAATGAATCAACTCTTCGCATGAGGTGGTCAAAGTGCTGGAGTTTCAGCTTCAGCATCATTCCTTCCAAAGAAATCCCAGGGCTGATCTCCTTCAGAATGGACTGGTTGGATTTCCTTGCAGTCCAAGGGACTCTCAAGAGTCTTCTCCAACACCACAGTTTAAAAGCATCAATTGCTCGGCGCTCAGTTTTCTTTGCAGTCCAACTCTCACATCCATACATGACCACAGGAAAAACCATAGCCTTGACTAGCCGGACCTTAGTCGGCAAAGTAATGTCTCTGCTTTTGAATATGCTATCTAGGTTGCTCATAACCTTTCTTCCAAGGTGTAAGTGTCTTTTAATTTCATGGCTGCAATCACAATCTGCAGTGATTTTGAAGCCCAAAAAGATAAAGTCTGAAACTGTTTCCACTGTTTCCCCATCTATTTCCCAGGAAGTGATGGGATCACATGCCATGATCTTAGTTTTCTGAATGTTGAGCTTTAAGCCAACTTTTTGACTCTCCTCTTTCACTTTCATCAAGAAGCTTTTAAGTTCCTCTTCACTTTCTGCCATAAGGGTGGTGTCATCTGCATATTTGAGATTATTGATATTTCTCCTGGCAGTCTTGATTCCAGCTTGTGTTTCTTCCAGTCCAGCATTTCTCATGATGCACTCTGCAAATAAGTTAAATAAGCAGGGTGACAATATACAGCCTCGACGTACTCCGTTTCCTATTTGGAACCAGTCTGTTGTTCCATGTCCAGTTCTAACTGTTGCTTCCTGACCTTCATACAAATTTTTCAAGAGGCAAGTCAGATGGTCTGGTATGCCCATCTCTTTCAGAATTTTCCACAGTTTATTGTGATCCACAGTCAAAGGATTTGGCATAGTCAATAAAGCAGAAATAGATGTTTTTCTGGAACTCTCTTACTTTTTCGATGATCCAGCGGATGTTGGCAATTTGGTCTCTGGTTCCTCTACCTTTTCTTAAACCAGCATGAACATCTGGAAGTTCATGGTTCACATACTGCTGAAGCCTGGCTTGGAGAATTTTGAGCATTATTTACTAGCGTGTGAGATGAATGCAATTGTGTGGTAGTTTGAGCATTCTTTGTCATTGCCTTTCTTTGGGATTGGAGTGGAAACTGACCTTTTCCAGTTTCTGTGGCCACTGCTGAGTTTTCCAAATTTGCTGGCATATTGAGTGCAGCACTTTCACAGCATCATCTTTCAGGATTTGAAATAGCTCCACTGGAATGCCATCACCTCCACTAGCTTTGTTCGTAGTGATGCTTTCTAAGGCCCACTTGACTTCACATTCCAGGATGTCTGGTTCTAGGTGAGTGATCACACCATCGTGATTATCTGGGTCGTGAAGATCTTTTTTGTACAGTTCTGTGTGTTCTTGCTACCTCTTCTTAATATCTTCTGCGTCTGTTAGGTCCATACAATTTCTGTCCTTTATTGAGCCCTTCTTTGCATGAAATGTTCCCTTGGTATCTCTAATTTTCTTGAAGAGATCTCTAGTCTTTCCCATTCTGTTGTTTTCCTCTATTTCTTTGCA